>CAKNWT010284161.1:8315-25102 GCA_932066315.1 Andricus coriarius | reverse complement strand
TTTAAATACGTAGTATAGTTGAAAATTCAACAGTTGAATTTTGTTGAAAATTCGTCTGTTGAAAGTTCAATCTTTGAATTTTGTAGAAAATTCGTCTGTTGCAAATTCAACTATTGAATTTTGTAGGAAATTTATTAAAAATTCCATTTTGGAATTTTGTATAAAATTCGTTTTTTAATCATTCAATTGTTGAATTTTATAGAAAATTCGTCTCTGAAAAATTTATCTGTTCAATTTTTAATCAAAAAGATGAATTTTCAACAAAGAAGATTACTTTTCTATCAAAAAAATACGACTTTTCAACGAAATAGATGAATTTCCTCCGAAATAGTTGAATTGTTTCAATCAAAAATAGATATTTAAATTTAGTTAACAAAGTTAATTTTAAAACAAAAAAAATTAATTTTCAACAGAATACATGAATTTTAAAACAAATACCTAGTAGAATTTTATACTTAAAACGATACATTTTCAACAAAAAATGGAATAGTTAAATTTGTGATTAAAAAAATTAACTTTGAACAAAAAGAAAAATGATTTTTCAACAAAATAGTTCAGTTTTCAACCAAAGTAGGTCCCATAGAAAACTACTGCGCATCGAATTAAGTTAAATAAATCTCCCAAACTGTCCTGAAACTTGCCGTGCATCATTCCCCCACAAGCGGAAATTTTCTTCATTTACCGAACCTTGACCTAACCTTTCAATGCAATATTCCCAACCATACAATGAAAGTTTTCAGGAAATCTTCACGGAATTTTTTGTGCTATCTGGGACTCTACCAAGTAGTTGAATTTTCAACCAAAAAGCTAGAATAGTTCAATTTTCACTTTAAAAAATTAATTTTAAACAAGCAAAAAACGATTTTTCAACCAAAAAGATAAATTTCCAAGTAAAATGATGAATCTTCAACCAAACAAAATAATTTCCAACAAAGTAGTTCAACTTTCAACCAAGTAATAGAATTTCAAACTAGAAAAGATGAATCTTTAACAAAATTGTTGACTTTCTGACCTGATCGTTAAATTTTCAACCAAATAAGTGCCTTGAACATTTAAAAATGTTCTTTAAAAATATTTAGTTATTAACCCGTTGTGGTCATTGGGGGTCCAAAGGACCCCACGCAAACTTTACGGCTAAGTCCCATCAAACTGGCATTTCGAAATTAAACCTATGGTAACATTTGTTGTTGTTTGAAGGTACTACAACAAGTTTCGAGAGGTTTTGAAGGTCGGCGTGTCACGTGTCTGCCTGTAGGCATCGAATAGTGCGGACGTTATTTTTAGGGGTCCAGCAGCCCCCGTGTGACCATAGTGCGACAAAATTGGTAAAAAAAGTTTAATTACAAAATTCGTGCAGGAATCGATGCCATTCTCGGGAGGTGTGCCCCACCTGTTTCAGATAGAGTACATGAATTGCCGACAAAAGAAAAGGTGTCTGCTCTACAAGAGGAAGAAGGATAAAAAAACAAAAACCTGTGTGCGATGAGCATTACATGCCAATTTGCACTGGCTGCGGTCTCGGAGACGATTAAAAAATAATTTTATACTGTAAAATAAGATTTTTTACTTTTTTATTATAATTAAGCATGAAATAAATAAATTTTTCGAAAAGAAACAGTTTTGTCACTTTATTTTGCATGCTAAAACTTATCTCATTCATTTTAAAAGTTTCGTCTACATTTTTCACTTCAATCTTCAAAATAAATATATTTTTTTTAAAGGTCGCTATGAAACTAATTTTCTTCATAAAAGTACCATATACTATGAATATACTATGTAAAGTATACTATGCATTTTTAAATGAAACAAGTCAAATTAAAAAAAAAAAATTTCCTCACGTTTTTTCGACATGAAGAATTTTAAGCAAACAATAAAAAAACTATTTAGTTGCAAAGAAGGGACCTTCAACTAAAGTTTCGCGCAAGAATCAAGTCGATACGTCAAACAGAGGGGAAATGGCAACAGTTTTTCTACGGCGGGGTCCATTGGACCCCCTGTGACCATCCCGTTATTTTTCGGAGGTGTGATCACAACGGGTTAATACTTTTTTGGAAGTTTAAAATTGTTGTAAAATTGATTAATTTTCAGCATCCAATTCTTTGAAAGCATACAATTTTAAGTATTCCTCACTTAAAGGTTGTTTTAAAATCGACAGCTTTGAATTGGGAGTTATAAGAATATTTTTTATTTTTTATTTAAAACTGATTAATTTCAAATGCTTATTCAAGAACAAAAGCGCGTTTTTAATATTATATTCTACAATTTTTAACGAATTGAATTTGAAATTTATATGCCATGATTTTCACGTTTTTGTGGTCAATTTTTTATCAACAAAATTACCATAAGCACATTTATTTATGCAGGCTTTCAGTTTAAAATAATTCAACATTATATAATTGTAGGCATTACAGGTTGATATTAATTATTTAACTTAGTATTGGTTTTAATGATTTTTCAAACCATAAAATACAATTATTTTTTAAATAGTACAGGTTTGAAAAGTTTAAAAATGAAACCAATCCAATCTCAATTGTTCGGTATAAAATTATTCTGGTTTAAATTCTTTCAATTCAAACTTGTTAAATGTTAAACGATTCCAGTTTGAAATAATTTAATATTGTAAGTTTCAAACTGAAAGCTAATCAAGTAAGATATAAAATTATTCAATTTACAGTTTTAAAATATTGAAAAATGAGGAAGTCATACAACTTTTATAATATTTCAAATAATTCTGACCTTTTTATATAATAAACTAAAAAGGTTCAAGCAATTTCATTATTTTTACTGAAACCACTGAAAATAATTAAACTAACCAACTTAAAAACAGGAATAATAAACAAAAGCATCTGCGAACCAACTTCATGCTGCGAACAAAATGCATTAGCTGCTAACACTGGACGATTATTATTATTAATTATGATTTAATATTATATTTTCAATTCGCCTCTTTTATCTTCTGTGATATACTTTTCAATTAGAAGCGTTCCGAATACCTACTTTAAAAAAATCAAGAACTGCCTACTTTCTTCTTCTCGCACTTTCCTTCTAGTGATTCGTATTTATGACTAGAGAGAAATAAAATAATTTAACAGAATACACTAGGTTTTATGTTCCTGCAAAACCCATTTAATAAGACGTGAAAATGTCATCTTAATATATCTTTTTAGAAATTGGTGTTATTCTTTAATCATACTGCTACGAGAAGATAAAGAATCACCTCGAAAATCTCATTTCTAGAAAGTGACTGAATTAATTAAATTTAATAGAAACTTTTTAAAAAGACCTATATTTTCTGATTCTTACCGGATAACAATTCTCCACAAGAAATTGTCACAGAAATACAATTTTTCGCAATGAGTAAAACTTTAGAAAAGTATTTTCCAATTCAATAGCTGGTTTTAGTAACTTTTTACAAAATAATTGAAATGATTATAATTGTATGAAATTATTATGAACATCAGCAATAGAAAATACTTTTTGCAGCAGTAAAGTTGCACTTTATGTGCTCCTAAATAATGTGTAAAGTAGCTCTTTAAAGCACACAGTGACGTCACTGTATATAAAGTATTCACATTATACACGGTGGCGTCACAGATGTGTGTAAAGTAGGTACTTTATGCACGGGGTGACAATTTTACACATTCTTTGCGAATTGCTGAGTTCAATCTCAACCGGAGTTAAGTAAATAATTTATCTGAGGTAAATCACATGGTTTATTACACTACTTTACTATATATTTTACTTACTTAGTTGATTTTTTTTCTTTCTTGACTAAAAAATTTTGTTTGATTAAAAATTTAACAACTTTCTTGAATACGCATTCATCTTTTTGGTTTGCAAATTCATTTCTTTTTGTAGAAATGGTAAAGTTTTTGCTTAAAAATGCAATTGTTAGAAATTAATCTGTTTCGCTTGAAAATGAACTTTTTGTGTAAACTTTGCAACTGTTTTGTAGAAAATTCGTATTATTGGCTTGAAAATTCAACAATCTGGTAGAAACTTAAACTATTTGGTCAAAAGTTAAACGACTTCGCTCAAAATTAATTTTTTTTTTTTAAGATTTATCATTTCAGTTGAAATTTTTTCCTTTGGTTGAAAATGCAACTATTTTGTTAAAAATTCGTTTCCCTTTTGGTTGGGAATTAATTTTTTTTTATTAAAATTTAACCATTTCATTTTGGGTTGAAAATTTATCCATTTTAGTCGAAAATTTATATATATTTTTTAATTCGTCTTTTTTGGACAAAATTAATCCTTTTGGTTGAAAAAGTGACTATTTAAAAAAAAATGCATGTATTTGTATGTATGTAATGTATGTATGTATGCGATTGTTTATACTAAAATTAAGATGTCTTAGTTGAGAACTCCCGTCTTGTTAAAAATTCATCTTATTTATTGATTAAATTCTACTGTTTTAGATTTTGAATAAAAGTCGTTTTTGGCTTGAAAATTCATCTTTTTATGTTAAAAGCTAATTGTTTCCACTAAAAATTTAACTATTTGGATGAAAATTAACTTTCTTGTTGAAAACTTATATTTTCTGGTCGAAAATTTAACTGTTTTGCAGAACAATTTTTGTTAAACGTTGATCTTTTCAAGTTTAAAAATTCAACTATTTAGTTGAATTTTTCATTCTTCATGTACTGAAACATCTTTCCGAAATTTAATTCTTTTTTTGTTGAAAGTGCAATTTTTTGGTTGAAAATAAATTTGTTTTGGTCGAAGATTCAACTATTTTGTTAAAAATTTTGCCTTTTTCGTTCAATTTAACTGTTTTTTATTTAAAATAAAAAAATTTTCTTATGTAAAATTTTAACTATTACATTTTTTTGAAAATTAAAAATTTCAGAAAACAACTTTACGTAATTTATGCACAGCTTACTATATGTGACACTTTGTGACGTAATATGTGGGCTGGTACAAAAATCATTGAAAATTTTTTGGTTTGAATTTTCATGCATATCGCCTGGAAATTTGTTCCAATTTTTAAAACAATAACTCCGTTTTAAAAAAATTATGTTCAGAGGTTTCACAAGCCCTATGAAGTTTAACACGTATTTCCCGTGAGAAAAAAAGACGTTTTTGTACATTTTGTTCAGAATCGTCAATATTAGATGAATCGAGTTTAAACTCAACATTTCTCTGCACAATTAGCCATGGAATAAAAAACAAAACCTATTTTTTAAATATCACTCTCATAAGTCTGTTTTACAGTTTCCCAAATAACTCCATAAGTCAAAAATTGGGCTTATCTTGTTATTGGCGCTAATTATGATTTTTTTGCAGTTTTAAATACAGTTAGATAGTCGCGGTTTTTTCCTAATTTTTCAACTTATTTTCATATTTTCAAACATAGTGAGGTAATAATTAATGCAATTTAACAAATATAATGGTTTAAACAAATTATTATTGTTTATAACTATCTTCTCCTATACACGGAAAAAATAAGTCTCGGAAAATTTCCTAGATTAGTGCTGGACTTTTAGACGGGCCATCATTTTCATAACGTCTCGTATACTTTTTATAAAGGGGTTATCAATTTTCATGGAAAAATTTAAAAAGGTCATGGAAGTTTTCAAGCACAGTCAAGGAACAACAGTCTTGGAATTTTTATCAGAAAGATCACAACGAAAATGTATACAGTCATGAAATGGTTAAAAAAAAACTCTTCATATTTTGGAAAACTTGAATTGAATAAGTGCATGATTCAGAAACAAAGAACTCGAATAGGAATCAGGGAAACACTCCATGACTGTCTGCGAGAATTTGCAGGTATGAATCTAGCAGACACTGAACGTAGACTCAGTGCTCCCAAAACTCGGATCTTTTTGCACTGCGCATGCGTTAAGTCGGCAACCAGGTTGGTTAACATTGGCTTGCTTATTTAAAATGATTAAATGTGCAAATAATAAATCTATTATAATAAAAGTACATAATAAATAAATTCTATAAAAAGTATTTCCGAATCTATCTCAATAATTTTTTCATCTTTTAAGAGTTTAAACGCAAGTAAGTTTTTGCCCAAGTTAAAAATTTTGTTTATCAATAATTTATTGATATAATTTGGTAAATATTTAACTTAAAAAAATAAAAGTAACACAATTTAATTTTTAAACCGAATTTTTATCATGTGCCGTAGTACGATGTGATTATTTATTTATACTACACATGAAATTGTCTGAAAAAATGTCCATTACATGGATTTTATATTTTTTTCCATAGAATCGAACAGTCAAATTAGTTTTTATGTCATATCTTACAAATTTGAAAACCTCATTTGCACAATTTTAGTTTAAATAAATAAAAAACATATTTTTTTACGTAAAATTATCCCATGGTTAGAAAATAATTTTTCGTAAAAAATTATATTTTCCAATTATTTAAACAAAAATTGTTTAAACAATGTAATTTATTTGTTATGCAAAGTCAGTCTGGCAGCAAGCTTAATTTTCAGTTAGAGAAATACGTTTTTAAGCAAATAAAATAAAATTTCAACGAAAGAGTGAAATTTTCATCCAAACATCAATTTTTCGTCGAAATTTTAACTTTTTTGACAGACATTTAATCTTTTTGTTAGAAAATGCATCTGTTTGGTTGAAAGTTTAACTATTTCGTTAAAAAATTAATATCTTTGTTTAAAAACTTATTTTTTTTACTAAAAATTAACCTATTTTATTTTTGCTAGCGAATTGATCTCTTTCAATTGAAAATGCACTTACTTTGTTGAAAACTCGTCTTTTTTAGTCGAAAATTTAATTATTTTGGTAGAAAATACATATTTTTCGGTTGTAATTCAACTTTTTTTTTCTACAAAAATTCGTCTTCATGCCTCGAATACCCAACATTTTGGATGAGATTTTTGTTATTTATTGATTGAAAAAATCTTTGTTGGTTGGAAATTCCAATCTTCTGTTGAAAATGCGTATTTTTGGTTTAATTTAACAGTTTTTTATTGAAAATTAGAAAAAATTGTGTGGAAATTTTCATTATTACAGTTTTTGTTTAGAATTTTTGTTATCAAAGATTCATCAGGTTCGTTAAAAAATTTAACAAATTACTTGAAAATTCTCTTTTTCTTTTGTTGAAAAATAATTATCACGTCAAGTTTCTAAAAAAAATTAGTGCAAATGCATTTTTGGTCAGTTTTTCACAAAATTGTTATATACTTCACAACCTAGATTATTTTCTAACCAAATAATTGATTTTTTTTTTAAATATGAATTTTCAACCAAGAGTAGTAATTTTTCACAAAAAGACGAATTTTTAACAAAATATGTACATTTCCAACCAAATAGGTGAATTTCCAACAAAATAGTTCAGTTTTCAATCAAGAAGATCAATTTTTAAGGAAGAATCTTAATTTCCAGCAAAATAAACTTGCATTCGACAAAATGTATTAATTTTTCGACTAAGAAAGAAAAATTTTCAACAAAAATAAAACAGTTAAATTTGCAGTTAAAAAAATGAAAATTAGACAAATCTTTTCCCAAAAAAATGAATTTTCAACAAAATGGTTAAATTTTCAACCGAAGCATTTCCAACTTGAATCAAGAATCCTTAATAAAGAAATGAATTTTTACCAAAGTAGTTCAATTTTCAACCAAGTAGTTAAATTTTCAACTCAAAAACATAAATTTTCTGCCAAAAACGAATTAGTTGCAATTTCAGTTGAAACAATTAATTTTTTTACGAAAAAAAAAATAATTTTTCACAAAATAGTTAAATTTTTAAACAAAGAGGAATTTTCAAATCCCTGTTAGGTACTATGATGATTTGTTAAAAAGAAAAAAGATTTCAACAAAGTACATTAACTTTTAACTAAGAAAGACAACGTTTCCCGATAAATGAAAAAATTAAATATACAGTTAAAAAAATGAATTTTTAACAAAAAAAATGAATTTTCAACAAAATGGTTAAATTTCCAATTAAATAATTTTCAAATTAAATCAAGAATTGGCAACCAGGAAAATGAATTTCATTTGAACAATTTTAGTTTAAATAAATAAAAACCATATTTTTTACGTAAAATCATCCCTTGGTCAAAAAATAATGTTTTGTAAAAAATTATATTTTCCAATTATTTAAACAAAAATTGTTTGAACAATGTAATTAATTTGTTATGCAATGTCAGTCTGGCAGCAAGTTGTCTAATTCACAGTTCTCATCCAGATTATTTTTACGCGGCCATGCAGTTTTCAGCTGTAGCACAACGCCAAGGTTTTTTAACGTATTTTCAACCCGAATGATTAGCCGAGTGGCTTGAGCGGTTTGCGTTAGACTAGAGGCTAGAGTATAGGTAGTTCTAATCCCCGCAGCGTGCGTCCGATTTTTCAGAGCGTAAAAAGCGTGCGATTAATATAAGTATTAATTGTGTGTGTTATTATTATGTTTAAATAAATATATAGGTTAAAGATAATAATATTATAAATTTAAAAAAGAATTTTTTATTTTTTTATTAGTACAAAGTATAAACGGCTAGCTTGACAGTCCATGAAACCTTCCTTGACTGCCTTCGAGAATTTAATATTGGAGTGTTGAACGCCTTACAAAGGACCCCGCACCAAATGTATAGGAAAATGGCTTTCGGTGGATTTGGCTGAAACTTGGTGAATATGTAGATTATAAGGCCCTAATGAAAGATCCGGCAAAAAAAAAAAGAAAAATGGACAGTTTTTGCGTTATATGGAGCTAAGCGCTCAATTTCGTAAAAATAATGAATCCCAATATTGTATATGCTGGAAGGGGAGAGACGACGGCGGTGCGAGGCTTGAACCAAATGCGAGTTTGATAATGATCTATGTTGCGCGCATTCCAATACTCGCGAACGCTAAGCGCTCAACGTTCCGTCGAAACAAAGTAAGGATATTTCAAAGATATATATCGTGCGCTTCTTAAAGCAGCTGAACGCTAAGCGCTCAAGATTTTGATTCATTAAGACATAACTGCTACAACGTTGAAAACAGCGCCTCGGTGAGATGAATATCAAATGAGGTTGACATTACAATGATATACATCACGCGCCGGTCGAACCGACCGAACGCTAAGCGCTCTAGATGTAGTCTAAAATTCAAAACATGCTTCTGTGATTTTAAAGATATATATCGTGCGCTTCTTGAAATAGCCGAGCGCTAAACGCTCAAAATATTAACTTGCTTGAAATACTAACTGCTGCGAGGACAGAAATGGTGTAGGAGTAAGGTCCCAAACGTTATACGTGCTCGGAATGCAAATTAATAAAAGAGTCACTGCACCGTTTTCAAGGTTACAGAAGTGACGTTTTATTAAGTTAAAACCTTGAGCGCTTAGCGTTCGGCTGTTTTATGGAGCGCATGACATATATCTTTAAAATAACCGCGCTTTGTATCGAACGGTTTTTGTCACCTTATCTGGGCTCACGGAAGCATGTTTTTAATTTCAGGCTACATCTCGAGTGCTTAGCGTTTGGTCGTTGGACCAGCGCGCGATGTATATCATTGTAATATCAACCTCATTTGATATTGATCTTACCGGGGCACTGTTTTCAACGTTATGGCAGTGACGTTTTATTAAATTCAAATTTTGAGCGCTTAGCGTTCGCCAGTTTTGGGATGTGCGCAACATAGAGCAATATCAAACTCGCATTTGGTTCAAGCCTCGCACCGCCGTCGTCTCTCCCCTTCCAGCATATACAATATTGGGATTCATTATTTTCACGAAATTGAGCGCTTAGCTCCATATAACGCAAAAACTGTCCATTTTTATTAATTTTCTTTGCCGGATCTTTCATTAGGGCCTTATAAACTACATATTCACCAAGTTTCAGCCAAATCCACCGAAAGCCATTTTCCCATACATTTGGTGCGGGGTCCTTTGTCTGTGATATTTTTTAGATGGAGTCTAGAAGTGCTTCACTGACTATGCTGGACGCAATCTAAGAAGTCATATATTTCTTTAAGCCCTATTTGCATGATTTTCCAATACGATATTTTCAAATTGTCAAATGCGTTTAGACCTATCCTAAAGTCACAGACTCGGTCAATACAAATTTCCAGCACTTTCTTTCCGTGTAGTAATGCTAGATAGTTGCGGTTATTTCTGAAATTTTTAACTTATTTTCATCTTTTCAATCATAGTGAGGTAATAATTAATTTAAGTTACCAAAAATAATTCTTTAAATAATTTAGTATTAGTTTTAATACTATTGTATTTTTGAATAATGCTAGAAAGTTGCGGATTTTTCTCAAATATTTAATATTTTGTCCACTTTTCACTCAAAAGAAGGTAATAATTAATGTAATTCAACATAACTAATTGTTTAAACAAATTATTATTTTTTATAACTATCTTCTTCTATAGTAATGCTAGATAGTTGCGTTTATTTCGGAAATTTTCAACTTTTTGTCCACTTTGCACTTAGAACGAGGTAATAATTAATGCAATAAAAACAAACCCAGTTTACGTCTGAATAAAAGTAATATATTCTCTAAATCTGAATTAGTAGAACATTACTAGGTAGTAGTAGTTTTCTACTAATTCAATTAGCGCCGATTCGTTTACTGCTAATTAGTAAAAATCTACTAATTCAATGTGTAAGAATAACCTTCTAAATGAATTAGTAAATGTATTGTTAGTAACTATTTTAAACGGTAGTTTAGTAATGCGAGATACGTAAAAAATTAATAGCCCCTTTTCGATTCAACAATTTGAAAATTAATTTTTTTTCTTGAAAAATTCTCTATTAGTTTTTTTCCGATTAGTTTTACAATGATTTTATGAGAAACCATTTTTTTTACTTTTTACAAATTATTAAAATTGTAATGAGAAAAATCCGATTTTATTCTATATTAACGATTTTATAAAATTATATTAATTTTAATATTTTATGTTTTAAGCATGCTGTTTTGCTTTCCTGAAATATTTTTTTCCATATTACATGCTTTTACTAAAATCCCTTCACTTACATATTGCTTCTTTAAATTTTGTTTAATCATCAGGATATCCCACATAGCACACTTCCCGAAAAAACCACGTCTGTCCCAGGTTTTTTCGGCAAAAGCATAGGTCTAAACCTGGGACAGACCTGGTTTTTTCGGGAAGTGTGCTATGTGGGGATACTATACTAGTATAAATTTAAATATATACTTGTCTAACTGCATTTTGTTTTGAAAATAGAAAATGTCTGCACGGTTTGAATTTGACAGATTGTATTTTTCATACACAATAATTATGAATATAATAATATAAATTTAGAATTATTATTGAAAAAACATTAAACTTTCTCAATTAAAACTCAAAAACCAACAGAAAGCATTTAAAAAATGATCAAACTATTTTTCCCTAGCAATTAATTGCTATACTCATTAAATTAGTAAGTTCCCTCACAGCAAAATTATATCTTTGGCATATCCTTAGTATATCTCGGCAGCATATGGGGTATGCTGAAAAATGTCCCAAAAATCTCCCGGGATATCCGTGACATATTCCAAGGATATCGACATTTCCGCCCCGTACGATATTCACTCAATGTTCTGTGCGGGATATACACAATTTTGGCAATGGAATCCAATCTTTATGAAATGGATATATTAAATAAAATATGTAGAATGCCTGAAGACATAAAGATTCACAAATATCTGTTTTACAAAAAACCGCTTTATACAAATCTCGAATATTCGGCTTATTTCAAATTCAATCTGAGTATAATTATACAAAAATTACTATCGCGAATTATTTGCATAACCAATAACAGCCTACTTACAATAAAAAACAAGCCACTTTCTGAAAATTTGAAAGTTGGCTGTTATTGTATCTGTAACCTCTAATTTGCGCAGTTTAGAGATCGCACTTTTCACTATCAGTATAACGGCAAAATCAAATTATAATGTGTACCGCGTTGGTTTAAATAATATAAATGAGAATAGATTATAATCCGGCACAAATATTCGAGAAATTGTTTACTCTTGTTAAATTATTGCGCGACAGTTTTCGCACGCTGTCAGCCATGGTGGAATTTAAATGGAAGTGACTTTAGAGGGGACTACTATTAGGTATTTTCACTTCAACCATCAGCTAACTTCACTTCGTTGAGTGCTGAGGGGAAAACAATGGACCAAAGGCATGGGATTCGGTCCTTTGTTGCCCTATTTTGCTAATATCTGCGTAAAAACTAATTTTTGTATATAAGTGTATGGAAAAAATAGTTTGTATGTTTCAAGAACTATTTAATGACATAATACAATGATAATAATTATTATTCATTACGAAGATATTACCAAAATAAAGTTTTTTCTCATGCATTTGGTCCCTTGTTTTCCCCTCAGCAATCAACGAAGTGAAGTTAGCTGGTGGTTGAAGTGAAAATACTTAATTATTGTACTTTGTACAATATCTCCAGAAAAATGCGTAATATTGTTCAATGATGAGTTATTTTATTGATACGATTGAATATACATATAATTGGCAGTAGATATATCTGAATTTCCAGGAATATACTAATTTATAGATTTGGGATATCTTGGGGAAATCCTTGGCATATACAATTGGGACATTAATGGAATATCCTCAGGATATTCTGAGATATCCTTGGGACATTCCAGGGATATCGAGATTTCCGCCTTGTACGATATAATTCGCAACATCTCTAGGATCTCCTGGGATATACCCAGGATATCCTGGGAGATGAATGGGATATTCCGCCGATATCTCATGCTGCGAGGGTTAGTAATACTCAGCAGATTAGTAGAATACGCTTACTAATTCATTTATTAACATAAATCTTACCATTTCATTTAGAAGAAAGTGATCAAATTACTAATTTAGCAGTCAGATACAATGCTACTAATTGCATTAGTAAAATTTCTACTGATTGATATTTAGAGAGTAAATATAAAAAACATAAATATATTTAGAAACTAGAGTCTGCAATGAATATTAAAGACGTAAAAACTCGTATTATGTGAACATGACCCATACATCTTGAATGAATATCCCGTGGGCACGAAATTTAAGAACGTAATTGGAACGTCCTAAAAACGTTTCTTGGACGTACAAGTCAAAAGACGTTATTTGAACGTTTCAAAAACTGTCCTGAGACAGACAAAATAATGTTCTGAAAACGTTTCATTTTCCAAGTACGTCCTTAAAACGTCTCTGGAACATTGTAGGTTGAAGGAAACGTTATTTGGATTGATTTAGGGCGTTTTTGAGCCATTCTAATGATGTTCTTTAACGTTTGTACCCACTGGGTAGTCCGCGTCAATTGCATGACACGGTGAATTTGAACAAAATTTCAACAAATTTAATTCGCATGACAGAAGGAACTGGAATTCGTGGTGAAAGTGATACGTAGTACAAGTCGCCGTGACCGTTCTATGAAATGACAACTACATATAGTATACAGTTTCACATTCCCCTCACGTTTACGGTAACTAGCTTCGTATGTAATATGTGAACAAGTCACAATTATGCGAGACTACGTCAGATATTTGTTTATGCAACGGCAGGCTGAAATACGTTCGCACGATCGTTGCGGGCGGAAATAACATAACGGTGTTTGTGCTTGTGCTTGGCTAGGAAAAAATACAAAATTCCTTGGTAGCAAAAAATGTCGGCACAATGGACAATTGCAAGTGATCTGAAAAGTGTAGGATAGATTTAAAAAAATACAATGTGGGAAATAATGTGTTGGGTGACCTTTAACGTGCAGACATTTCTAATTCTGGGCGTAAATGTATTATATCGTACGGAGAAAAATGCTGCCGTGATTTGGAAGAACACCGTTAACTGCAAAATGAACGAAGCCGAGAAATTCGACAAAAAATGTTTGAATTTTCTGAACTTATTTTATTGTTCTTGATTAATTTGCATATGATCTTCTCATTTCTGAAAAAAATATTTAAAAATGTTAATTAATTATTTAAACTGCAGTTAACGGTGTTACTTGGGATGCCTGAAATAAAGTAATGACATCTCCTGAAATATCTGAAGTCACGTGCAGTCACTTAAAGACACTGGAATTCACTTGAAGTCACCTGAATTAATTTGAAGTCGCTTGAATTCTCTTGAAATCTCCTGACATATCTGAAGTCATTTAAATTCACATGCAGTCACACGAATTCACCTGAAGTCACTTGAAATCACTTGAATTCATTTGAAGTCACTTGAATTCTCTCGAAGTCATTTGAAATCTCCTCAAATATCTGAACTCATTTGAATTCAAATAGATTCACGTGAAGTCACTTTAAATAATCAGAATTCATTTGTACTCACTTGAATTCTCCTAAAGTTAATTGAAATATCCTGAAATATCCGAACTCTGAAGTCATTTAAATTTACATGAAGTCACATAAAGACCAAAATGCTACCTCTCAAAACAAGGAAAATAGTATTAGTTTTCACGAAAACAGGGCAAAAATAAAGGAATAAATTCTTTTGAATAAAATTAGTTTATATGTACGATATTGAATTCAATATGAAACGCTTAAGATTTCAAGTCAAAATATATAGAATTTTCAACAAAATAGTTTAATTTTTAAACAAAAAAGATTAATTTTCTAACAAAAGAGATGAATTTTCAATGAAAGAGTAGAGTTTTCAAGTTTAAAAGTCGAATGACTTAGAAAACAGTTCAATTTTAAAGCGAAATATATCAATTTTCAACGACCATTTATTTTAAACATCAAGCAGTTGCGAACAAATAGTTAAACTTTTAAGTGAAAAAGATGATTTTTTAAGAAAATAGTTGAATTTTTAACCAAATAGTTGAATTTTCAACCTTCAATGATACATTTTTAACCAATTGGTCGAATTAAAGAAAAGATATAACTTCCACCGGAAACAGTTTCATTTTATAACAAATAGTTTAATCTTTCAGACAAATAGACGATTTCTTTATAGAAGACAGTTGAATTTTAAAATAAGAAAGATGAATTTTCAACCACGAACTTTTCAACTTGAATTTTCAACAACATAGTTGAGTTTTTAACCAAGTAGTTGCATTTTCAACTAAATGTTCGAAT
The DNA here is from genome assembly GCA_932066315.1 of Andricus coriarius. NCBI lineage: Eukaryota > Metazoa > Arthropoda > Insecta > Hymenoptera > Cynipidae > Andricus > Andricus coriarius. The sequence continues at coordinate 10,106 of CAKNWT010284161.1, read as the reverse complement.
TCTTAAATAAAAAAGATTAAACTTTAACCAAAAACAGTTGAATTTATAAAAAAAGGAATTTTCAACACAACAGTTGAATCCTCAATCAAAACGGATTAATTTTGAACCAAACCAAAAAAGATCAAATTTCTATCAAAAAGAAGAATCTTGTACCAAGAAAGATTTTTAATTCAAGAGAAAAAAAAAGTCCACCAAATTGTTCAATTTTCTACCAAAATAATAGAATCGTTAACTCAAAAAGATGAATTTTCTACAAAACGGTTGAATTTTTAAGCAAAACAGACGAATTTTCTTTTTTAACAGAATAGTTAAATTTGCAGTTCAAAAAATAGATTTTTAACAACAAAAAGAAAAGTATTTTCAACATTAAACGAATTAAATCAATTTTTGAAAAAGTTGTTCAATTTTCAACCAAGTAGTTGATTTTCAACCAAAAAAGATGAATTCTCAATGAAAAATTTATTAGTTGAATTTTCAGGTAAAAACTATCATTTTCCAACCAAATATAGAATAGTTGAATGTTCAGTTAAAAGATTAAGTTTCAAAGAACAAAAAAGAATTTTTAACAAAATATTCAATATAAAAACAAACATAAAATCAATTTTCGACAATTAGTTCAACTTTCAACCAAGTAGTTGAATTTTCACTCAAAAAAGATTAACTCTCAATGAAAAATTTAATAGTTAAATTTTCAACAAAAAACGATCAATTTTTAATCAAAAATGAAATAATTAAAGTAGCAGTTTAAAAAATTAATAAAACGAAAAGAAAACGAATTTTCAACAAAAATGTGAAGTAGTTCTCTGATTGGGTTCTTTCAATTTAGTTCGTATTCAAGCGAAAAAAATACAGCAAAAATAAGAGAAATTTCTTTCTATCAAAAGAATATTTGATTGGACGTATTCAGTGCTACATTTCCTTGATTCGAGGAATATTTTTTCTCAGTGTAGCTGGACGCAATCTAAATCATATCTGCATATCATACTTATTTTTGGTTACTGCAATTTATAATTTTTTTGGAATTCACTGTAGGAAGGTTTCCCCTATCTTTTGTAAATGCATAGTAAACGCCACTATTCAAATTGGTGAAGAAATTACTTGCGAAAATTTTTGAAAAGGGGAAATTATAAAATTAATAAAATTATAAAATGTTGTTACTTCATACTTATTATTATCACTATTGTCATGTAAGGCTGACCTATTAAAGTCACGTAGTCACATTTAAGTCCTCTAGTATAAGTACAATGTAAGTACATATTCCGTCAGCGAATTCACTTTATTGCGTATTGGCCTATGCAAATTTTTCTTATGCTCAAGTGGGCTTAGAATCACTGTATCAATTTAATCACAACCAGTGATAACCCGCGGCTGCTTTAGACTTTATTAGAATTACTCGCATTGGCTTGGATATTTGGCCAGGGGAGAGGTTTACAATGCGTAATTCAAAAATATTTTAAATTACGAATTTTCCATTTTAGGTGTTTATTTTTAAGCCCAAATTTTCAATTTAAAGAATTTTAAAATGCAGTTTTCAGGAGTGAAATAATTCAAAGCGTTTGAAATTGAAAATTTTTGATAAGAAAATCGCTTTTATTCCATTTTTAATCGTATTCAAATATTGTTTGAATCTGAAATATTCCATTTGTAATCATGTTTGGATCTAGATAAAATTTGCGGTATATAGATTTTTGGGGTCGCTTATTTCAAATCTGAAGTTGGATTTTCAAAATTCAAAATGGCGGATTTAATATGGCGGACATAAATTATTAAAAATGTTAGGACCTTGATCAA
>CAKNWT010284158.1:0-10750 GCA_932066315.1 Andricus coriarius | reverse complement strand
ATTTTGATGAAAATTTGTTTATTTTCTTGTTGTAAAATTAATTTTTTTAACTGGATATTTAACTGTTCCATTTTTGGTCAAAAATTTATCTAGTTGGTTGAACATTTATGTTTTTTATTTAAAAATTCAATTATTTGGTTCAAAAATTCGTCTTTTTTGGTATAAAATTAATGATTTTGGTTGAAAATTCAATTACTTGATTGAAACTTAAACTCTTTTGTTGAAAATTCATTTTTTTTAAGATTAAATTTTTTTTAATTAAATTTTTCACCTAATTTTCAATTCATTTGTTTACTGGTAATTTAAGCAATAAAGTTGAATAAGTTGAATATTTCACAATTTTAGTTAAAAATTCATCTCTTCCGCGGTTGAAAATTCAACTATTTCAGTTAAAGATTCACCATTTTAGTTTCAAATTCATCACTTTTGTTGAAAATTTAACTATTTTGATGAAAATTCGTTTTTTTGTTGGAAAATGAATATTTTAAACTGGATATTCAACTATTCCATTTTTGGTTAAAAATTAATTTTATTTAAAAATTTACCTAGTTAGTTAAAAATTCATCTTTTTTATTTACAAATATAAGTTTTTGGTTGAAAATTCCTTGTTTTAGTAACAAATTAATTTGTTTTAGATGATAATTTAATCAATCCAGTTGAATATTCCACAATTTTGGTTACAAATTTATTCATCTCTTTCGCAGTTGAAAATTCAACTATTTCGGTTAAAGATTCACTATTTTAGTTTAAAAGTCATCAATTTGGTTGAAAATTTAACTCCTTTGATAAAAATTTGTTTTTTTTTGTTGTAAAATAAATTTTTTAAACTGGAAATTTAACTATTCCATTTTTCGTTAAACATTTTTTTATTTATTTTAAAGTTTACCTATTTGGGAGAAAATGTATATTTTTTATTTAAAAATTGAAATACTTCGTTGAAAATTCGTCTTTTTTGGTAGAAAATTAATGATTTTGGTTGAAAATTCATTACTTTCGTTGAAAATTTAATTATTTCATTGAAAACTAAATGTAAATTAGCTTAAAATTCGATAAATCAGTCAATCTCAACCAATTCTAATTTTAAAAAGTTCATTATACGCGGAATTGAACTCACTTTGATTATATCAACAGAAAAAAATGATTGGATTGGAATTTTCGCGATATTTGGATTTTTTACCATAAAATCAAAGTTTGAGGCTGTAATAGAAATTTCTTATATGAAACTTTTTTTTAGTTCTACTAGACCTACAAATTCTGCTATGTTTCGTGAAAAGTATTTTGTCACTGTAAAAAAAGGTACTTGGAAAAATTAACTTTTTTGTCCTGGAAAACCTGGAAAAGTCCTTGCATTTTTTTAAGAAAAGCTAGACACCCTGATTAAATAAGCTTTGGATGACATTAAAAACGATAATATTTTTGATAAATTCTCAAATTCGTTGATACTGAATTGAACAAGTGTCATCCAGAAGACCATGAAGATCCAATGAAAGTCTAGAATTTTAAATCTATACAAATTTGTAATTTATTAAAGAGAGTAAAAATTAACATTAAAAGTTAACATTTTGACATGACACGTAACGTGCAACAGCCATGCACTTTGCGACAAATGTCAGAGTTGTCGGTTATTTAGTATAATGATTCGAAATCCACTAAAGTTTTAATTCAAGTCGATTAGACTTTTTTTCGATGGGACCTACTATTGTAATGAAGTTTTTGTGAAATTGGTCACAGATCGTCTTCCTCACGCGGAAAAATAAAACGTTATAGGAAACAAATTGTAATAGAGATGGTGCGGTACTTAATAATTACTTAATTCATCTTAGAGAAATCGCTATTTAAATTGTACTTATCCGAAAAAATTAATGCCGCACTCGACCTTGAGAGCACGATTGTGATTAAATACAAATTCAAACTAATTATACAAAGGCCGTGTCTAGTCGTCCCGAAATTTAGGACAAATAGCCAAAATTGTATCGCTATGTCGCCTGTTCTTTCAAAATCGCCCGACGAATAGTCCCAAAAGGGGGAACGGGAGGCTAGTCGTTAGGAAATATTCCGGTCCTTTTGAATTCAGTTTCTTCCAATACACGCTGGAAAAATGTGTTTTCTATTTGTTTCTGTTAGGCCAGCTAAGAATTTCTGTACAGGATCCTCCGAGGATCCTGGACATGTTCCTGGACACGAGCCTGCACATGTTTCTGGACATGAACCTATACACGGACCAGTACAGGTAATCTTGACGGTACCTGTACAGGTAATCTTGACGGTACCTGTACAGGAATTTGGCGATAGAAACTGTACATGATTCTGCAAAGGAACCTGTATGCAGGCTTCCCTTTGAATGATCCTGTACAGGTTCCTTTACAGACTGATTTGAGAAGCGGATTCATGTACAGGAACTTGTTCAGGATCCTATACATGAACCTGCATAGGAACTAATCCGCGAGGGTTCGCTAGTGGTTTTGGCTCTCTCGATAGTAAGTTCCATCTCCAAGGGAACAAAAGGACAGTTTTCGCGACGGCTTTCTATAAAGAACCCCATACGTATTTCTGTACAGGAACCCGCGCCTCAATTTACCTTACAAGAGGACCTGTACAAGAACCTATACTCGATCATTCAAAGGTTCCTTTGTCGGTAAAGGTTCCATTGTAACATCATGTACAGGTTCTTTCGCCAAATTCCTGCACAGGTACCGTGAAGATTATCTGTGCAGATTTTTGTGCAGGATCGTGTCCAGAAACATGTCCAGGATCCTCCGAGGTTCCTGTGCAGGAGTTTTCATCTGGGGGGTTTTAATCAGGTGCAATGATTATTATCAATTTAATTATAGCTAATATAATCAGTTTAAGGCTTATTTGACAAATTTAATTGATGTACTGAAATACACATAAAAATTATATAAATTATTCACTAAACTTCAATCATTTTTAAGCACGTGGAAATAAATGTTTTAGTTCTATTGAGAATTATATACATGTATATTATTAATATTAAAGGATCGAGAAGTTTTTGTTGGCGAGGGCATTAGAAATTCAGCAACTCAGCCATTTGCTGCACTTTTTGTCAGGAATTATTTTAAGATATAATGTATTAAGAAGGTGAAGGAACTATAAAAAAATTGATACTTTAGCTTGATTTTGTACGAGTGATTATTTCACTTGGAATATAGTGGACAATTTTTTTACGTTAAGATGCTTTGAAAGGTGAGAAATTATAAATTAAAAAATTCACAAAGCTACCAATTGTTTAGTATTCTGATTGAAAAATGTTGAGGAATATTATAATTTTGATTGTATGATTTCGAGCACCCGAATATCCATTACTGCCACTCACAAGTACAATTATTTATGTATGATTAATTAATCATTTACTGGCAAAGTATTCATAGTTTTAAATATATGTTATCATCGAATTTGGAATCCATTTTCTGAAAGTTTACCATGTAAAATTCAGAAACATTTTCGGAAATCGATTCCTTAATGACTCTATTTGTAATATTTGCATGAAATAATTTGTTTTTAATTATTACATTTTTATAAACTAAACCGACACAGAAAATATTTTCTATATTTCTTGAATATCTTATACTTGAAACTTGTCAACGAATTTTTTTAAAGTGATAAATAGTCTACGAGTGGTTCGACCAATGTTTGACGACGAGATTATGGAACGTTATTTGCGACGATTTTAGAGTTTAATATATTTATCATATTTTTCTGACAATATATAAAGTATATTTATATTTTAAATATGAAGTTTTTTTAATGCCTTTCCTTACTTTCTCGAAATTCCATTTTGAAATTTATATAGCATGAAATAGGAAAATAAATTTTTTAAATATCTTATCAAAACATACATATTCACATAAACAGTTGACCATTACATGAATACAATATTTTCCATTATGTAGCAATTGATTCCATTTCTAACAATTTATTGTCAGGGAATTTTTATATACCTGGAAAAACCTGGAAATGTCAGGGAATTTGTTTTTAAAGTCAGGGAATTTTTTCGAGAGCGTGCTTAATTTTTTTTTTTAATTTGAATTATAAAAATAAAAAAACAATTATTATTTATTTTGGAAAGTAGCTTTATATTACTATATTTAAATATTTTGTTAAAAATACAACTTTCTTTTTGTTTGAAATTATTTTTTTAACTGAAAATTGAACTATTCTATTTATGGTTGAAAATGCATGTATTTTGTTGAAATTTCTTCTATTTGGTATAAAATTTATCTTTTTGGTTGAAAATGCATCTTTTTGCTTAAAAACGCAACAGTTTGTTTGCAATTTTTTCTCTCTCTTGACTGACAAAATCTTTCTTTGTTCAGAATTCATCTTTTTTCGAATGAAAATTAAATTACTTGGTTGATAGTTAAAACTCTTTTGTTAAGAATTAATTTTCTTGGTTGAAAATTCATCATTTTAATTTAAAATTCATCTCTTTGGTCGAAAAATGAGCTATTGCATCATTTTAGTTAAAAATTCATCTCTTTGGTTGAAAATTAATTTTTCAAACTAAAGATTTAAGTATTCAATTTTTGGTTGAAAAATGATATTTTTTAGTTGAAACCCCATCTTTTTGGTAGAAATTAATCTTCAATTGTTCTACTCAAAGATTCATAATTTTATTTGAAAATTCATCTTTTTGATTTAAAATTCAACTATTCCACTTAGAGATTCATAATTTTATTTAAAAATTCATCACTTTGTTTAAAAATGTAACTCTTTTTTTTAATTAGTTTTATTTTTGTTTCAAATTATTATTTTTTCAACTGAAAATGTAACTATTCAATTTTAGGTTGACAATTTATCTTTTTTAGTTGAAAATTCATCTCTTTTGATAGATGAAAATGTATCTTTTTGGTTGAAAATTTGTCTCTTTTTTTTTGTAGAAAATTAATCTTCTTGTTTGAAAATTCATCTTTTTTGTTGAAAATTCAATTATTCCAGGTAAATAATCATAATTTTAGTTAAAAATTCATCTTTTTGGTTGAAAGTTTAATTCTTTTGTTAAAAATTCATCATTTTAGTTTGAAATTCATCTAGTGTAGATTCATCATTTTAGTGGAAAATTCATGACTGGTTGAAAATTTGTTTTTTTTTTGTGTGGAAGATTTACTTTTTTAACTGAAAATTCAAATATTCCAATTTTGGTTAAAAACTCATCTTTTTGGTTCAAGGCTCAACTACTTGGTTGAAAATTGATCTTTTTTAATTGAAAATTCAACGATTCGGTTAAGAATTTTATGTAATTTTGTCGAAAAGTCGTCTTTTTTGGTAGAAAATTAATTTTTTGGTTTAAAATTCAACTATTTGGTTACAAATTCACATATATTGTTGAAAATGCAATATTCTTACTCAAAAAGTTAGGATTTCGAAACATTAATTTTATTTAAATATGCACTGAATTCGAAGTATAAGAATATAAAATAAAAATTTGAAAATGTAACTAATTTTGGTTTAGTTTCCTTTTTGTTGAAAATTAATTTGTTTTTTAAACGGAACATGTAACTATTTAAGTTAAATATTCCATCATTGTAGATAAAAATTTATCTTTTTTGTGGAACATTAATTTTTGTAAACAAAAAATCAACTATTCAATATTTGGTAGAAAAATGATCTTTTTTAATTGAAAATTCGTCCTTTTTGGAAGAAACTAATCTCCTTGGTTGAAAATTTATCTTTTTGGTTGAAAATTCAATTATTCTAGTCTAAAATTCATCATTTTAGTTGAAAATTCATCATTTTCGTTTAAGATTCAACTATTCCAGTTATACATTCATAATTTTAGTTGAAAATCATCACTTTGGTTGAAAAAATTTTTTGTATGTGTAAAATTAATTTCTAACTGATCTTTTCTGGTTCAAGATTCGAGTATTTAGTTGAAAATTGATATTTTTTAATTGAAAATTCAACTATTTGGTTGAGAGAGAATGCATGTATTTTTTTTTGAAATCGTCTTTTTGGGTAGAAAATTAATCTTTTTGTTTAAAAATTCAACTATTTGGTTAAAAATTAATTTATATTGTTAAAAATGCAATATTTTTACTTGAAAAGTTAGGAAATCGAAACGGTTTAAATTGAATTTAATATATAGCATATACATTAATTTTATCTAAAAATGCACTGAATTTGAAGTATAAAAAGACGAAATAAAAATTTGTTTGAATTATTATTGAAATTCAAAAAGAATACCTTGTAGTATAATTTGTCAAAGCTTTCTAAATTAAACGTATTAATTGAATACATAGAAAATGAAAAAAAAAAAATTATGGTATAAACTCGCAAGACTTATGCACATATTCCAAATCGATTGTTAAAAAAAATGCGAAATATTTGAATGGCTCGATACTATGAAAAATTATACCTAAAAAAAATTTGATATACCTGAAAAAACCTGGAAATGTCAGGGAATTTTTTTCCAGGATTTGAGGAAACACACTAAAGATTTTTTTGTGAATCAGTGGAAATTATTACTTATTTAATTACGAAGAATGAATCCTAATTTTATTTGTTATCATAACCCCTTGGGTACAAAATGCACAGTCTGATATTTAATCGTCCAAGAATATCAGTTGTAATTTATCTTATTCTTTTCAAAAATAATTAAATATTACGTCAACAACTAAAGCTGAACTGAAAAAATAAAATATATAAATATAATTTATGTAAAGCACATCATAGCATATTGTCTCAAATTTAAGTATAACTCTGAACTTTTTTTGCAAAATCTATAGGTAAAAAGTTGCAAAAAATATATTTTTAATATTTAAATGTCAAAATTCGTCAGTGAATATAAAAGATGAAATTTTAAAATCTTTTGGATATTAAAAAAAAAAATTATATAAAATTTGCGTTTTGAACTTAGCACGCGGTTTTTTCATTTAGGTTTTACAAATGCGCCTATTAAACGAGTAATTTGAGACGAGAAAAAAATGCTGTGCTTTGACATTAGAAAAAACTACAACACAAATTAATTGTCGAAATTTGTTATGTCTTTTGTTGGGTTTTTGAATTTAATAATTGAAAAAGATTTCCCTATGTTTTCATTGTTGTGCAGTCCTGAAAACTATAGTCATTGTAGCGAATTTTTTGTAAGTAAAATATTTTTGATATTTTTTTTGTGATGTAAAACAACATTGAAAACAACATTTTTTGAGCTAGTTATCTTTTTAAAATGTGCAAAATCGAAGAATAATGTCAGCATTTTGTTAATATGGGGGAAAAATTTGTCGTCGTTTTTAAAGCATTTGTTACGTTTTCAAAAAATTGTTTCTTGTACAACAACTTTGTTTCATTTATTTATTTTTATTGTTGTTCAGTACTAAGAAATGTAGCTAAAAATAATTCGTTATCATTTTTTAGCCCAAAAGTAAAATGTTATGAATTTTCAAATTCAAATTGGGGTGCCAAACTACAACTTTTTTTTGCTCGTATCAAATAATTGAAGGGCCCAAGGATATAAGGGCGTAAGTGCAAATTTCGGTAATGCGTTTTATTGGCTCTACGAATTTTTTTGACCTAAGTCATATTTGCTCATTCTGACAAATCATACTTTTAAACAAACAAATATATTTTAGATTACAAAGGAACGAGAGAAAATTATATCCAATAATATCCAGGATTTTTTTATCCAGTTAATATAGTTTTCTCCAATTTCTTTTCAAATTTTCTCTCAAATATAAATTAGAACAATTGATTTCGCATAGAAGAAGTATCTCATAAATAAAAAAAGTTTAAATGCAGTGGATTTGTTTAGAAACATTTTTAAAGACAATGATAATTATGTTGTTGAACGGCAATCCATTGTGTTAGGATGTTATTGGTCAGATGAAAAGAAATGACTGCAGAAAAGAAAATTTTCTTTGTTCAAAATTGCGATATAAGTGTATTTGTTTATAAAATTTGCTTACAAAAATCACAATTGTTGTTGAAAGAAAATCTATTGTGACAACACAGTAAATCCCAGGGATATTTTTTTACTGAAGTTGGATAAAAACGTTGCAAACAATTGACAACTACAATTATCTGATCTCGGATCATTTTTATCCGCCTCCAGATAAAAATTATCTGACGTCGGTTAATTGTAGTTATAGTTATAGAAATTATCCCGCAGTAAAATTTTTTTTTAATATCTGTGAAAAAACAAATTCTATACAATATTCAAATAACAATCTATTTTATTACACGATTAAAAAACTGTTTAGCTTCAAAGTCCAAGGTTTTTCCAGCAAAATCATCGTTTCAAAATCTTGGGTTCAAATCATCGAAAAATCTAGTAAATTGTTCCTAATTTTTGTTTTAATTGATCAAATCAAGAGCAAATCATACTCTTTAAGTCTAAACCAAGGAAACAAATAAATATTACGTAATTGCTTGGTAATCATTAAAAAAGTTTACCCGTGCAATGAAAATTTCTGCGAAGCTAAAAATGCGAGATTCGTCGGACGCGTTAATTTTTTATCATAATCATTCTTTGAAAAAATAAATATTTGACCTTCATAAATAAAGGTCTGAAATAAAATGGATTTGTTTCGAATTGCGAAATTTTGAAGACAATTATTTTTTTTATTGATACTAAAAGAGTTACAAATCGCTGAAGTCGATGGTACCTACGAAAATAAAAAAATTGTACCCCCCCCCCCCCTCACCTTAAGTAAATATTGGTCCTAATGGCAACATTTTTTTCATAAATTGCCATCCACAAGGACTAACCAGAACAAAAGTTGTCTAAATTATATAATTTTAATAAACCAAAATTGTTTTAAATGAAAAAATTAATGATTACATTTCAAAATAATAAAATAGTTATCCTGCTTTGGGATCTGACGTTGCATCAGATAACCGAAAAAACTCGTATTTTTAGCTTTGCGGAAATTTCCAATTCACGAATAAAGATTTGTTATGATTACTCAGCAATTACGCAATATTTATTCATGTTCTTGATCCAGATTTAAAGAGTAAGATTTGCACTTGATTTTATGAATTATAATTATGACGCAAAATTTTCTAAACTTACGAACCGTTGTTTTCATTAAATAAAAAAACTTTGTAGCCTCTTCAATATTCACTCTCCCGCGTACGGTCCAAAGTGGTCCAGAAATTAATTTTTGCAGACAAATTCGTTCGCAGGTTACATTTTTTAACCGATTTAAGATTTTTTAAATAAATACTCAGCATTAGACTCCCTTTTTTATTTGCGTTTAACAATGCTCACAGATACAGCGAAAAAATTTTTTATTTCAAAGATGTAATTTTTTTATCTCCGAAAGAATCTCTTAAATAAAGTCATTGTTACTCAGAACTAATGAAGTGAGACTTAGAAATCACAAATATTTTATTAAAAATTGTATTTGATTATTATAAATAATTTATTTCAACAAATACTTCAGTGTATCAGTTTTATGTAGAAAAAAGTTTAGTTTGTCCAAAAATCGTTGTAATTTATTATTATAATGATATTAGTAACGAACAATTGTAATAATTAAAAATGTATAAACAACTTATGAAATTATAAACAATTTTTTAACCTATTCAACCTTCAAATGGACCATTTGAAGACTTAAAGGCAGACCAATCGACATAGTAAAAAAGTTAATGGTGAGATGATAACATTTAAATAAAAAACGATTTTTCATAAAAAGTAATTTAAATTGTCCAAAGAAGCAAATTTTTATTTTGTTTTCAGGAATTGCAATAGGAGCATTTTGTGGTGTTTGTCCAAATTTTATCGTAAGATTCTTGGTTTATTTTCAGGAATTTATACATTGACTTGAATGTTGAACGTTAAATGGGATTTTGAATTTGATTTTGATCTAATTTAAGATTCTTAAATTTCAATTTAAATTTTCGACTGTTTAAACCATTTTTGTTTGAACATTTTTTTAATGTCTGTTACATGCTACATGAGAAATATGGTTGAGAAAAAATTGTCTAACAAATGGACTCTATATAATTTTTCCCACAGAATCGAATGGTGCTATTAATTTTCTCGTAGACAGTAAAAAATTTGTCTTTTTTCATGAAAAATCATCTTTCAATGAAATATTATTCTCCCAATGTCAACTTTTCTACTATGTCAATTGGTCTGCCCATGAAACTTAGTAGGTTGAAAAATTGTTTATAACTTCATAAGTTGAGTATAAATTTTCAAATTATGACAATTTTCGTTAATAATACCATTTTAATAATAAATTACAACGATTTTACGACAAAATATTCATTTTCTATAATACAAAATGTTTAAAAACTTTTAAAGTTTAAAAGTTTTTTTAATTGAAAAAATGTTATCAAATATTTTAAAGACAATTAGTTTAAGAAATTGACATTTTTTAATGTTATTTAAATTAAAAATTATTAAATTTCAACAAAATTCATTAAATTTCTATTTAAATTGATTTAAGAATGCAATTAATTTATTTTAACAAATTTTTAAAATTTTATTTAAATTAAAAATTAATATTTATTAAATTAAATTTAAATTGAATTAAAAATTATTTTTAGTTGGAATTTTTTAAAAAGTTAATTTATATTGAATATGAAAATGTTTTAAATTTTCAATTTAAATGAAATTTAAAAAAAAATTAATTTTAAATGAACATTAACATTTATTGAATTTCATTAAAATTCATTTACTTGCATTTAAATTGATTTAAGACTGCAATTTATTTATTTAAAAAACATTTACAAACTTTTTAAATTTTTTTAACTTTTCAATTGAAAAAATTTAATCTAAATTTTTAAA
>CAKNWT010284155.1:0-12211 GCA_932066315.1 Andricus coriarius | reverse complement strand
ATATTATTTGTATAATAATTGTATTGTAATGATGTAAGTTAAATTATAAATGGCGTGATTAAAATATTAATGATTAATCATTAATCATTAATCATGTCCTCTTCCACGATCTGTGAACACTAATCCCACATTATGACGCAAACCTTGTCCAACTCGTCGACCATACGGTCTGCTGCTTCCTTCAAACAATCTTTCATTGTTTTTGTAACGCCGCAATCTAAAGGAATCTGAGGAATTGGCAAAAAAGTACATAGATATCTGTATGCAGATGCTGATCTCTTATAAATTGAGAGACATAAAAGCCCTTCATACGGCGTATATCGCCGACCACTTTTTGATCTATTTTAATTTCGAAGTATCATGCTAACAAAGTGTCTCTGAAGTGTGGTCAGTTTTTCTAAATACACGTCAAATTCTTGGGCCTGCACAATCGCCGAGAGCTTCTTCATTCGATTTGCGTACCTGTATATTAATTAGTTATAAATTTTGACTATACAAATAATCTAGTGTGTACAGCCCTTTTCACGGGCAGCGTGAATGTATTATGTATATATTTAGTGAGGTATGCTTAAATTTTTTTAAATATATTATATACACGAGGATGGTCCAAAAACAGATCGCAAACATTTTTTTACTCTAGAAGCAAGACGACCCCCCCCCCCCCCCGTGGTTTCTATTTCCGGAGAAACAAAATCCGTATTTTTTTCGAAATTCCAATATTAATGCGTACCATGACCTTTCAAATAATTGTCTATTGTTTTAACAAATTTAACCTATTTAAACAATTATTACTTCCGAAAAAATGTAAAAGATAATCGTATTTTCTGAATTAAATAAAATATTTGGTCATTGTCTGAAATAATAATTTTGTTAACTTTATGTGATTATTTAAACAATTATTTATTGTTTATTTAAATTTTTTTAAGAATCGAGCCAGACATGTCCCTTTTTTCTCAAATTGTTATCCTGTGCTACTTGTTGTTGAATATGTACATAACTTTAATACTTTTCTACTAATGTTTAACAAATTTGTATTTGTTTAAACAATTTTCATTTGCTCAAGCAGTGGTTTTTCGAGAACTTTGTAAAAATAATATAAAATAGAACACATAAAATTATTATTCAGACTGTATTGTGTATAGAAAGAATATATTAATCATTTGTTAATCGCTTAAGCAAATATAATTTGTTTAAGAAGTTCATTATAATTCAGACGAATAACCTTGTGTTCTACTTTATATTATTTGAAAGTTTACAAAAGAAAACTGCTTCAGCAAATAAATATTTTTGAAACAAATAAAAATTTGTTAAATATTAGAAGGAAAGTATCAAAATGATGTAATTATTCATCAATAAGTATCATAGGACACCAACTTGAAAAAAGTGGCCATCTCTGGCTCGATTTTTAGAAAATTTGAAAATAAACAATAATTAATTGTTTAAATAATCACAAAATGTTTAAAAAAAAATTATTATTTCAACCAATGACCAAATATTCTTCATTCAGAAAATATGATTATTTTTTACATTTTTTGAAAAAAAATCATTGTTTAAATAAGTTACATTTATTAATTTATTTCAGATTTTTAATAATACGCTGAAATGCAGTTTTTTTATTTTATTGCAGTATTTTTGATTGTAAAATGTTTTTTGGACCAACCTAATATACACTTGTAAAGCCAGTAGTACAAATGAAAGTCCAATTATACGAACAACAAGAAGTGAAAAAAATTTTAATGATAAAAAAAAATTGTTTCTATAAAGCAAATAAATTATTAAAAAAGATTCGCATTTTTTAATATGTTACGAATTCTTTACATGAATTGATTACCGGAATATTTTCGGTGATATTTCGAAATATCTATGTATATGTTGATAAGATTGTTGTGTATTACTTTGGGAATTGAAATTATTTTAAAGAATATACAAAACACTATACCGCAAACTTTTCGTTCTGTAATTATCGCGCTCCTTCTTTGCTTCTAACACCTGCTGATACATTTTTCGTGTACTTTCGTCCAATTCTGTCCTCTACCACACTAAGCGTTTGCAAGGTCTGCAATTTATAGATTTCGGGGTACGAGTATCTTCAGCTTTTTCATTGAAATATATCGCCTCCAAATTTTCCACAAGTGCCACATCTTGAACACTTTTGTCCTCCAAATTGAATCCCGGAATAGGTTCAGGTACTACGTTTTCAGTTGCCTCAACTTTATCATTATCAAGAGTCTCTTCTGATGTTTCCGAAACAAGTTTTTTGCTTGAAAATGTACCTATTTTTAATTTCGACATTGATGGGAGAATTGAGTCAGTAGTTTCATCAGCTGCAAGCAGAGAGCTTCGTCGAAAAGAACCATGTTTTGTCAAATTGGAAATCCAATTACGATAAGTAATTGGTGAAAATTCTGTTGTTGATGGAGAAACATTGACTTCGGTTGACGAATTTTCCTTTTCTGCCACATCGATCTGTTGATCATCAGTCTCCTTCCAAGAAGCATTTTTCTTTTTTGCAGGCAGCAATAATGAAGGTACAGCTCCTTGCCTCAGATTTCTTCTCACTCCGCACACATAATCTTCTTGCCGAAAGTGTAAATAACAAATTCGGTATCGATTTTGATACACCTGTGCATAGGTTACCTCTAGCAAATGTGGATTACCAGTGGCTTCAATCCACTCCAAACCAATTTGCCCATCTACAGGAAAATGATGAGATTTTTCTAGGCGCTTTGAGGGACAATCTAATACACACCACTTCTGTTTGTCACTTGAAATCGGTCGCGGTTTCATGGTTACAATTTTGAATAAATTTGTTGACATTCACCGACATAACTCTGAAATTCAAAACTTGAAACAAACGACGCTCCACTTTTCGCTCAGCGGTGTGAGGAGTGTGCGGGAAGGAAAATCGCAACGCCGTCTAGCGGTGTCTCAGAGCAGGATCAGGATATGATACTTTAAGTTTGGCTATACTAGTGACCAGAGGCTGGGACACCCTGATAGTATGTGTTCCAGGTACTCAGCGTGTGCATGACACGCTCTGCACCTATCGCTCGGAACTTCTTGACATAAAATGCGGTCACGGTATGCTAAGGTGGAAGTCACACCGTCCTGGCATACGAAAATGAAACCCTCTGTCCCTTAATTAAGCTCTGATGATCTGAGGAAAGCAAAAGTTTGCTCCTTCGACAAGGACTGTTTTTCTACATTTCTGTGAAAATTTCCGTGCATTTTCTTGTCGAGTAGCTCTTAATGGAATTTTCGAACTTCTGCTTTCTTCACTTTGGCTTTCAGAAGAAAAGCATGTAGATGGAGTAATGTACTGTCTTCACTTCTGATGTTAAAATACAGCCAAGGGTTTCGGCCGCTTGCTCCGCGGCTTTGTAAAGAAACGCTCCTTTGCTAATCATCTCGTGGTTACTGACCATTAAAAAGAGAGGATCTCTGCCATTGGCTACGATATAAGCTGTACTTAGAACTATTCGGTTATGAAGACACTGGAGATTCAGAAGTCCGCGTCCGCCTTGACGGCGTGAAATGTATAATCGCGGAACTGACGGATTGATATGCAAGCTTTTATGCATATGCATGATCTTACGTGTGGTAAGATCAAGGGCCTTAAGTTCATTCTTCGTCCATTGAACCACCCTAAACGAGTACGGGACAGCAAGCATGTTAGTCGCAGATATCTTTTAGTGTTAAGATGCCTGATACCACCCATATCCACAAGCTCAGGGTCCTCGGGAACGCCAACAATCTTTTCGTCCTTCAGATGAATTTTAGCACATTTATCCAATCCAAAGTCCATCCCAATCTCTCCTGTGTACTTCTTGACGATATTTATGGCAGTTTGAAGTTTGCCCTTACGAGAGGCATAGAGCTTCAGGTCATCCATATAAAATACATGAGGGCTCATGGAATCGCCCTGAAAGACGCCCCTCTGGAAGGTGACGTTGTTTGTTTTCACTGATAATTTTCAGATGAGATAGTAAGTCTAGTTTTCCAAAGTGGCATCAATCTCTCTATGCATCTCACTATGGGTGGATGCACCTTCAAGCTTTCAAAAAGACAGATGATAAGTCTATGAGAGGTTGAATCGAAAGCTTTCCGGTAGTTAATCCAGGCCATTGACAGGGCGCGTTGACGGGCTGCAGCGTCTTTGCAGACACATCTGCCAATTAGCAGGTTCTCTCGACAGCCTGCTACACCTTTTTTCGAGCCTCGTTGTTCGTACATCTCACGACACACAGGCTCAATTCGCCGAACAATCCTGTTGTTTAGGGCAGCTGTAAAGATCTTATACAGTGTGTTCAAACAAGTTATTGGCATGGAATTCTCTGGTTTGGACAAGTTGCCTTTTTTGGTAGGAGTATAGTGCGTCCTAACACCAGCCACTGCGAAATGGACGTCTCTGACTTTAAATATGAGATGCTTCTCCTTTAAGTGCTTTTTTCACCTCTTCGGCAGTGACTGATGGACATTCCTTCTCAGATTTTATGAGGTTGTCGCAGAATTCCTTGAAGCGGATGATATTGTCAGTATCTTCTTTCAACTTCAGTGTTTTCGGGATCTTGTATACCTCTCTCCAAAAAGTCTCTACCGCGTTGGGCTTGGGTGGATTTTTCACAGAAACAGGGTGATCACTGAACAGGCGAGATAGGGTCAGCGAGAAACTTTCGAATCTCCCTGATCCATCTCTCCCTCCTCTGTATTCTCCTCCTTGTGTCAGATAACAGCCGTATTTTGTCAACAATATGCTGCTTAATTGTCAGCAGCTTTGACTTGTTTAGTGTGTGATTCAAGGTCCTCAGTTCCTGGGCGAACTTTCGAACCCTTTCCGTAAACGATCTACCAGATGTTATGCAGTCAATCACACATTAAACACGGGATGCATTCTGTCTTGCCCGTCCAATCTTCTTGTTCAGTTAATGTAAGCGCCTCTTGGTCATTTTATCCATCGTTGGTTTGTGCCTTCGATTCGAATCAGCTAAAGCTCTCGCAGCACCATAAACTGAGCAATTGATGGTCCAGAGGTCGGAATCTTGCGAGATTTCTCCATGAAGGGAGGTATCCATTTCAGCCAGATCGTTGTGAGACGTGGCCATGAATGTGATTTACAGCGTTCCTACTGGGATCCGGTATCATTTTTGAGATGGCAGATGCTCCTAGTGAGACCCTGCGGTGGTTATTTAACCTTATTTATTAATTATATGAATGTATATTATGAAAAAAAGGGTTAAGCAACCACCGCAGGGTTTTACTGGCAGCAACTGCCATCTAAAAAGGCCATAGGCTCCCCGTAGAACTGGGGTAAATCACACTTGTGGCCACGTCTCACGACCGTGAGATGGGTGGCATGCTGAAATTACGACGACGGGCTATGGCTTTAATATTACGAACCAGTGATAGTTTCGCACCTCCGTGAGCATCGATCACAAGGACAATTATTTTAAACGAATATTTTGGTTACAGTCGTTGCAGCTCCCTTTTAAGTTCTGGATACCTTTCCTCCTTTTTCTTTTCCTTGGCAGTGATGTTGTAGTCGGCCGGAGCTGGGAATTCGATCACGAATATAGTTTGTTTTTTTTGTCCGAAAATTTTAGTTCCAGAAAATTTGGCACTTCTCGTTTTGGACAATTGACTCTGTCTCTCTCGGAGCGCTCGGCAGGGCAGGGTCGCGCCCAACACCGTAAGAGAGACTAAGATGGTAATAAAGCACTCTCAGGACCACATTATGTCTGTCGAGATACGTTCCCGTGTGAGAATGACACCCGGATAGTATGTATTCTAGGTATTCAGCGTTTGCAACATGCTCTGCACCTATCGCTCGGAACTTCTTGACTTTCTGGAATGAGACAATAAAACCCTCTGTATCTGAATCAAGCCCTGATGATCTGAGTAAAGCAAAAGTTTTCTCCTTCGACAAGCACTGTTTTATACATTTCGGTGAAAGTTTCCGTGTATGCTCTTGTCGAGAAGCTGTTCTGCCCATTCCAATGCGGAATTGGCGTTTCCGACTTTAAATATGAGGTGAATACGCTGGTCACATGTTGGTGTGTAGAAATAAACTTCTTCCACCAGAAGTTCTCCGTACCCCTGAGTGCCTTTTTCACCTCTTCTGCAGCGATTGATAGACATTCCTCCTCACATGTTATAAGGTTGTCGCAAAACTCCTTGAAGCGGATCATATTATCAGTATATTCTTTCAACTTCAGTGCTTTCGTATACGTCTCTCCAAAAAGTATCTACCTCGTTGGGGTGGGGTGGATTTTTGAAAGAAGCAGGGTGATCGCTGAGGAGGCGCGATGGGTCAGGGAGAAACTGTTGATTCTCCCTGATCCATTGCTCTCCCTTCTGTATTCTCCTCCTCGCTTTAGATAACACCCGTACTTTTTCAAGAATATGCTACTTTGGCTTGTTAAGTGTGTGATTGTAGGTCCTCAGTTCTTGGACGAACTTTCGAACCCTTTTCGTGAACGGTCTGCCAGATATTATGTAGTAAATCACACACGGAATACGGGATGCATTCTGTCTTGTCCATCCAATCTTCTTGTTCAGCTGATGCAAGCTTTTTTTGGTCTTTTGATCCGTCGCCGGTTTTATCCTTTGATCTGAATCAGCCAAATCTCTCGCAGCAGCAAAAACTGCACAGTTGATGGTCCAGACATCGGACTCCTCCCAGATATCCTCACGAAGGGAGGCATCTATTTCAGCCAGATCTAGGGGCTTAGGAGGAACCTGCATGTCAATATTCTTCCTTTTCCTGAAATCGCTATCATCTCTCAGAATGTGTCTGCTTTCCGCGGTTGTTCTTAATATCGTTTCCTCATCTTCGCCTGCGGCTTGTTCAAGCAGCGGTTGGCGAAGCGCCCCGCGTACATATTCATTTTTCAAGAGGTAGGCACGTTTATTTCGCAATGAATGATGCGAAACGTGCTGAAGCTCTGGGCGTTTCTGGCACCATAGAGTTTGCATACGCACCATAAAGCATCCGTGAGCAGGGATAATGCTGGCATCGTAGCAGTCTAGCAAGTCATCCTTGAGTTAATTCGTCCACTCAATGTCAGGGTTTCACTAGTTCGTCGTCTTGTTTTCATCTACGTTATTTTCAGCACCCCAAACTCTAGGTTTATCGGCACTGTTTGCCGACCCATTGTCGGGTGCTCTGCGCGTTCGATCGTTTTGAACCGCATGTCAACTTTTTGGTGGTTTCGTAGTGTCGTTGTTGTTCGCACAAGCAGATAGGGAACGGATTCGTCCATCCTTGTAGAGCTGCCCTTGAGATGAAAAGGCTGCATACTATGTGAGGTCGCCCGGTATCATAGAGTCACCGTTTAAGACACCACACCCAGGTGCCATTCAGCTTTTGACACGGTTGTTACACCTTCGCTTAGGGGTTATTTCTTCGGGACCATCCCTGTACAATTGTCTATTGCTGCTTATTAATTATTGAAACCATATTCAGCAGAAACCCTTGGTACAGGAACCCTCTATCCGCAACCCGAGAACGCGTTTTATGCCTTTGTCATATCGCGCAACTCACAGTAGTTGATTGAAACTACCTAACTTAATATTTTCGGATTTTGAGTTACCGTCAGAAAATGTTGGAGTGTGTTGAAAGCCGTGATAAAAACGCTTTCATATTTCTATTGATTGGTTTAAAGCGTATTAATTAATAAATAGCAAATTCACGCAACTCGTTTTTGCAAGTGGATTCCGTGATGAAAGTACGTACCTCGGCTAAAGTAGTTCTGACCTTCACCGTGGCTCCAGTTTTTCTGTCATTGACTACATGGATTATAATAAATCTGACCTCAAGCGAAGAAATATAATCATATTTTATGTAGACCAATATTTATAATTTATAAAGATGGTGGTATCAAAGACGAAGCTTACATAATTTGAAAGTCCTAGAGGTGAAGGAAAAGTCGATTGAATTTGAAACTTCTAAAAAGTTTGAGGTTAGGTTAAAGAACAGACTATTGCAGTTACATAAAAAAATTCTGTAACTGTTCTAAACATAAAGTTCAGGTTATACTTTTGATACACAACCAAAATTAATGATAATAAATAATTATCCTTCCGATAGGAAGTGACCTAGGGCGAAATTAAAATGATTTTGTACGGTGCTTGATTAAGGACATAGATCCTTCCGTGAGGAAGTGACCTAGGGCAAAGTTAAAAGGAAGCTATAAGGTACTTCTTCAAGGACATAGCTCCTTCCGTGAGGAAGTGACCTAGGGGGTAGTTAAAATGAAGGTAGAAGGTATTTTATAAGGAAACAGATCCTTCCGTGGGGAAATAACCTAGGGCGAAGTTAAAATGAAGGTAGAAGGTATTTTATAAGGAAACAGATCCTTCGGTGGGGAAATAACCTAGGGCGGAGTAAAAATGAAGCTAGAAGGCATTTCTTCAAGGCAAGTATCCTTCCGTGTGGAAGTGACCTAGGGTGTAGTTATAATGAAATAATATTATGGGAATATAGAACCTTCCGGGAGGAAGTGACCTAGGGCGAAGGTAAAATGAAATAAGAATTTTATGGGTATATAGATCCTTCCAGGAGGAAGTGACGTAGGGCGAAGTTAAAAGGAAGTTATAAGGTACTTTTCAAGGAAATAGATCCTTCCGAGAGGAAGTGACCTAGAGCGATGTTAGAAAAAATCCGGAAGTTAATTGGTTTATTCACTACTCACGATAATCGTAAAGGTACGGTGACCCGGTACGGAAGGTGGTTTATGTCACTTACGGGCTCCATCATCTCCTGAGAATCCATTCCCGTGGTTGGAAGGCCCGTTCGCTGGTCGAAGGAAGATCCGGATAAGAGTTGAAAAAAAATTCACAAAAGTAACACAAATGGAAAAAAAGATATTTTATACTAATTAAGTTTCTCGTTTAATTATTTATTTAAAGGCGAGAGGAATCACACTGGGGTTTGTAAACTACACTCGCGTCTACAAGGAGTTATATTATAGGAAGCAAGTTGCGACCCGAGAGAGGTTAACCCTCCGGCGGCCGAACAGCGACTGACACTGCGGTGTGCAGCCCTTCGGCGTCTTACGCGACTTGGCAGAGGCTGAGTGCTACAGCTGCTGACCCTCGCGGGGTGAGGACTGCAACGGGACTGATCTGACGCTCGCAGATACTGGACTGGTCGACGTGCCTCGATGCCCTGGCTCGCTCGTAGCGCTGTATGCGGAGGAGCGAGGTACCAGTGGTACTGGCGCGAATCGTTTGAAACGCCAAGCATTGTCGAAACGGCAGTTCCGAAGAGAAGAAAACAGATTCCTGTTCCCACGCGAATATTATTTCGTGGAAATAATATTCCCGTGGGAAAAAAACTGGTATCACTTTATTTTGCGATGATTATAGGATCCCTAGGAACACCTTATTATCTCTAAAATGATCACACTTGAATTGTGAATACTAATTAAGCTTTCAACACGGTCTCCTGAAAACTTGCATTTTGTTACTGCAGATTATTTACAAAAATACATGAATAAACCATGCATTTTTCTCTTATTCGAGATCTAGCTACTAGTTCGTGACTTTTTGACGGATACAATTTTTACGTGTCTCCGCTACCGCGAGTTGCGTATTGTCTATCCGTCCCTACGATTTGCGTAGATTCTATTTGTCAGCGCGAGTTACATAGATTCTATTCGTCACCGTGAGTTGCGTATTTCCTTTTAAGACACATCGATAGGCCCTTCGGTTCGATGGCAGTTGCCCCCAGTGGGACCCTGCGGTGATTGTTTAACCTTGTTTTATAATTATATATAATTAAAAAACAAGGTTAAACAACCACCGCAGGGTCCCACTGAGACCAATTGCAATCGAAAAATGACACCGGCCGTCGAAACCCTCGTGTGTCTTAAGGACGCGAAGCGACCCAAACATGACGGCTTTCTGTATCCATCTCGCAAGTGCCTTGGCATATTTTTGGCATGCGGGTATGGCTTTAAGGTTACGAACCATTGATACTTACGCATCTCCGTGAGCACCGATCACAAGGATAATTATTTGTAAGGAATATTTTGGGTACAGTCGTTGCAGCTCCCTTTTAAGGTCTTGATACCTCTCCTTCTTTCCTTTCTCCTTGGAAGTGATGTTGTATTCGGACGGGGCCGAGAATTCGATCACGAATATAGTTCGTTTCTCAAAGTCTTGGAGAAAGATGTCAGGCCTCGAGTGTGCAACGGAGATTGCTGTCCGAAAGTCGTAGTTCCAGAAAATTTGGCACTTCTCGGTTTGGATAATTGACTCTATCTCCTTTGGAGATATATGTGTGTATGTCGGAGGGGCTACAAAATTTTTAGTTTTGTACCCGGATCTCTTACAAAAATATGGAGCGAAAAAGGAATATATTATGTTCTCGCATGAGCAGAAAGGACGAGTTCATTAACCAGCCATTTCTGAGCATCAGTTCTGGTTTTATTAATCAAAAATTTTTAAATTTCGTTTTCCCGTTAAACTATGCGATATCAAAAGAAATGTTACATATTTTTTGTAATGGTAAAAAATGTTACTAAAAATGAATAAATTAATTCTCCAGGTGAACTATTCGATATAAAAGAAAATTTAAGTAGAAAGATTGTTCATCTGGAAAAAGAGATAAAAATTTATTTCGGATCATTTATTTAATAAAGTATAGTTTTTCTTTTAATCGTAATAACGCCTTTTAAAGAATTATAAACTACATGTTCTGCTTAAACGGTGTAAGAAACAAAAAAGTATTTTAAAAAATTGGTCATCTGGAAACCATCTATAAACTTACTATAGACAATTTTTTGTTAAAACATAGTTTTTCTTTCAATCTTAGTATCTCTTGTTTTAAATTTTATTTTCGCACCAAACTATGCAACATACGAAGAAAGCAGGAATAACCTAATTGTTGCTTTTTGCTGCAAAATCGTCTTCAACCATTTTCTGATAGAACTCACGCTTATTGTTTTCAATATCGAAAATTCTATTGAAAAATTGAAAATTTAATTATCAGTCAAACAATACGGGTTAAGAAGAAAGGTTTTGAGAGAAATTCTTTCCTTTTAAAACGGCCTAAAAAAACCTTCCAACCATTTTTTTTATAGAACTCATCCTTTTTCTTTCCAACATTGAAAATGCTATCAAGCGCGAGTATAGTAATGAGAATGTGTTCCTTAAGGCTGATAGAGCCTTTCGTAAATTAATGGTCTTTTTAATCTAAAATCAAAACAAATTTAATGAAAAATAAATTAGCATTTTGTTGTGAATTAAGCTGAGCGCGAAGTGCTGGGCCAGAGAGAACCCGAGCACGAATATCGAGTTAAACACATTATCGAGTGCGATGAGAATGTGACGCGTAGTGGGCAGGTTTTTTTATTTCATTCTTATAATGTCTGCTTCAGTAGGTTTTTTAAATTTGTTAATTACGCGCTTCCACAGAAGATCGAAAGACAATAACCCTTGGACTACACCTCATTTTACCCAATTACCACGAATACCCCACTCTCAATGCACCTTCAGTTAATGCCTGACGTTAGGGTGGTCCAAAGTTATACCAAAAACAATTCGAATTTCGGTTTTTTAGTGATCAATACCCGCAATTTTTCCGTCTTCCGGGGAAAAAAACTTCGTATTTTTCATTTTCAAGATGGTCAAAATTAACCCGTACCCCCGGGCTAATGAAATTAAGATGGGGTTTTGAATGAGACTAGCTCGTTTTTCAACAAAATTCAAAAAAAGAAGTACTTGTCATTACATTTTTGTAAATTAAATTTTAGTCATCTCTTAAGTAATGTTCAAGAAATAATCTCTACCTACTAAATTTGGCCCCTCAATCGCCCTGTATCGTGCCCGGAAAATGACCCAAAAAATGCAAAATAGCAGAATTATGTAAAATTCATGCTAAAGGCGGTATTTTTTGGAATAACTCAGGATTTTGACATAACCTCAAAAAACACTCAAAAAAAACCCTTAAACCGGTCAAATCATTTGCTCCATAACACTTTCACCCCCCCCCCCCCCACCGGGGTAGCCCGATAACACCATTATCTCATAATCCCCTAACTGCATGATACCATAACTCCATAGCCTCAAAACCCCGTAACCTCAGTTAGTATAAAAATCTGTTTCGGGAAAACAGAACAATTTCGTGAGTTTTTCTTGTGGCACATAGTCATGGGTATGTAACTCTATAACCCCAAAATCCCACAACACCATAACCTCAAAACCCCTG
>CAKNWT010284150.1:0-14311 GCA_932066315.1 Andricus coriarius | reverse complement strand
TGTGATGGAGTCTGTTTTAATTAATTCATTATGTCATTAGAAGAAAAAACGCATTTTGAAGGTTATAATTTGTTCGAGGTTTTAAAAATCACTCAAAACTACATTTAAGTAATATATTTTCTTCTCCTAATGACATAATGAATTAATTAAAACAGACTCCATCACACAAATGCACTGAAATACACGTATTTGAAACAGACACCCCAGGCCCGATCACAGCTCATGGAGCGAGACCCTAAATTATTATTAATCATTACCTTCGAACTTCTTCATGACAAAATGCATTAGATATTTCATTCCTTAACAATCTCATGTATTTTAGAATAGAATGATGTTAATAAGATGCTTTGTTCAATAAAAAATCATGAGGCACATGGTTAACCTATTTGCGTTTCATCCCTGAGTTCGAATTCTGAGACGTGCGATTACAGGCCGTGTAATGTCAAACAACAATAAAACATTGATTGTGCTTGTTCAAAAGAATAAATTAAAAAGTCCTTTGGAGGCATTATTCACTATGACTCCCTTCAAAGATGTGTTAGGTTACAATTGATATATTCTCCCGAAAAGTGTCCAATTTACCTGGAGCGTGTAATGACACATAATAAAAATACGCTAAGGTTTAACACGTTTTATGTTAGTTTAAAGGTAAATATTTTAAATTTTACCATTGATTCATACACAGATGTGTTACTTTGACTTATTTATTGAAGAATTACATTGATACTGATCATAATAACAAAAAAAAAATCGTCAAAAACTCATCATATTGTCATTACACGTTCCAGGAAAAAAATTAGGGGGGAAACTTTTCAACTCAAAATTCTCTTATCTTTGAGTGCGACAAAATGAAAATCTATATGCAAGAATAATAGTTTTTGAGACATACTTTTTAGAGGTACAAGTGAAAAATTATATTTTATTACCCTTAGTTTCGAAAATCTTTCTCAAACTTAGCCATTTGTAGGTGGAGAACAAGGAAAGGGCATTTTTTCAAGTATTTAATGCTTGTTTAATATATTTTTCAGGTAGAAAAATCTGTGTTGGTCTTATGCTTTCCGTCCGTGTTATTAAAACAATTAATTTTACCAAATTATAAAGCAATTCAATAAATATTCACAAAGATATTACACGGGGAAGCAAAAGTGACCTTCATGTGGAGAATTACCCATATATGCATATCACGAGATAAATAACTAAATGGTAATTCAAACAAATGCATAGCAAATAGATCAGATAGCATGCAAAATTCTGTCAGAGAAAAGTTTCGGAAATAAGAGTTTTGGAGTAGAGTCGAAAGTAAAATTTTCTTTTGTACTAGATTTTAGATTGGGCGCCATGTATGACGGGGGTACCTACCGAGGAAGGAAGATGAAACCAGGACGCCGAGAGAAAGGGAGTAAATACATTAAAACAAGTTCGGTCAATTAAACAAAGAGGTATTTATTACCACTTACAATTCGTGGACAGCCAGTCCGTGACGGAGAGCTGACAATCCAAAGTAAAGTCCGTGTGGACAGCAAAACGACGGAGGTTCCTCCCAAGGAAACGATCCTGTGTTCAGTTTCCAGTATTTCAACCTGGATGGAGACACGTTATCAAAGCACGAGACACTGACACTACAAATTGGTGTATACCAGCGTTTCCCAAACTTTTTTCGCACTTTTTGGGGAGCGGCAGGGTCGCCACCCTCAAATTTTTTCACAATACTGGAACCCAAGAGAGACACTATACGCCTGTTGTTCGGGCGCGGTTGCTTTCTTCGCGCGACCTTTCCATTCTTAGAGAATCAGAACCGGTTGAGGAAAATGAAAATTTGGTAAAATATTAATGAATTGAACTTTAATAATCTGCATTAGATTTGTTAGATTATGACAAAAACGTTGAGAAAAGATAGAAGAAAATCGGATAATAACTTCAAGAGTTATCGCACTTTTCCTACACTGAGAGGTCCCATTTGTATGATCACAAGATTTGTGAATGTTTCCTTTATTAATGCAGATATTAACCGATTTTCACAAACTTTTTTTTCATTCTTTTAAAATTATGTCACGAAATTCATTCAGATAATTAAAATTTAATTGAGTCATATCTTTATAATTTCAGTAATTGTAGTCTCATAACAATGAAAGGGTTATTCGTGGTAGGTATACGAAAGTAGCCTTCTGCTCGCAGCGGGGAGCCTGCCCCGGAGCCTGCCGAGCTACCGGGCCCGGGGTGGCATCCCCCTACCCGGGGTAGGGTACCCTACCCGGGGTAGTAGTTTGGGAAACGCTGGTGTATACTGTATCGGAAGGCGAACGAGCCAAGCCTGACAACGCGGCGGGACTTGTTGTCGTTTAGGCCTTCGGGACCCCTCGGGGGGTTCCGGGTGTCCTCGCGTACGGCCCATTAACCCTTTCGTGCAGGGCCACACCGATTTCTTGTACATGGTAACTGGTCTGTTACACATTCTATAAAAAAATTTAGCCCATTCGTTGAAAATAGCTAAAATCTGAATTTGGAAAGCAACATAGAAAAGAGTCATTGGAAAGACATTCTTGGTTGACTCCGTAAACAAATTGTGCCTATTCCTTAAAAAATAGCCAAACTCTGGATATGTTTATAAACATTGTTTAAATAATTAATAATTATTGTCAATCTGAAAAGTATCACAGGAAAGAGTTATTGGGAAAACATTCTTCATTGATTCCGTAAACAAATTGAGCCTATTCGTTGAAAAATAGCCAAATTCTGAATTTGTTTGTAAGAACTGTTTAAATAATTAATCATTCTTGTGAATATACAGAAACAGCATAGAAAAGAGACATCAGAAAGACTCTTCTTAGCATGATTTAAAAAAGTAATCGGAAAGATATTCTTGGTTAATTCTATAGAAAATTTAGCCGATTCGTCGAAAAATAGCCAAACTCTGAATTTTGTATGGAAATTGTTTAAATAATTAATCATTCTTGTAAATTTACAGAAGTAACATAGAAAAGAATCATCAGAGAGAATATTTTTAGCACCATAGAAAAAAGTAATCGGAAGGATATTCTGGGTTAATTCTATAAACAAATTTAGCCTATTCGTTGAAAATAGCCAAAATCTGAATTTGTAACGCAACATAGAAAAGAGTAATCGAAAAGACATTCTTAGTTTCCTCCGTAAGCAAATTGTGCCTATCTCTGAAAAATAGGCATAATCTGAATATGTTTATAAAAATTGTTAAAATAATTAATAATTATTGTAAATTTGGAAAGTTTCGTAGAAAACAGTTCTAGGAAAGACATTCTTCATTTATTCCGTAAGCAAATTGAGCCTATTCGTTGGAAAAAAAGCCAAACTCTGAATTTTTTATGGAAACTATTATAATTAATCATGCTTTGAAATTTACTGAAAGAATATGGAAAAGAGTCATTAGAGAAACTCTTCTTAGCATCATAGAAAAAAACAATCCGAAAGATATTCTTGGTTAATTCTATAAAAAAATGTAAGCTATTCGTTGAAAAATAGCCAAACTCGGAATTTTTTATAAAAATTGTTTAAATAATTAATCATTCTTCTAAATTGACAGAAGCAACGTAGAAAATAGTCTTCAAAGAGAATCTTCTTAGCATCATAGAAAAAAGTAATCGGAAAGATATTCTGAGTTAATTCAATAAAATAATTTAGCATATTCGTTGAAAATAGGCCAAATCTGAATTTGTAAAGCAACGTAGAAAAGAATCGTCGAAAGGACATTCTTATTTGCCTCCGTAAACAAATTGTGCCTATTCCTTGAAAAATAGGCATACTCTGCATATGTTTATAAAAATTGTTTAAATAATTAATAATTATTGTAAATTTGCAAAGTAGCGTTGAAAATATTTATTGGAAGTACATTATTGGTGATTCCGTAAACAATTTGATTCTATTCGTTTAAAAATGGCCAAACACTTAATCTGTTGAAGTCATTAACATAATTCTTGTAAATTTTCAAGGCATCATAGAAAAAGTTCATTGGAAAGATATTCTTAGTTAACTCTGTATATAAATTCAGGCTACTCGTTGGAAAATAGCTAAACTCTGAAGTTTTGTATGAAAATTGTTTAAATCATTAATAATTATTATAAATTCACAAAGCAACATAGAGAATGGTCATCGGAAAGACATTCTTAGTTGACTCCGTGAACAAATTGTGCATATTCCTTGAAAAATAGCTAGGCTCCTAATTTGTCTAGAAAAATTGTTTAAATAATTAATAATTCTTTGAAATTTGCAAAGCATCATACGAAAAAGTCGTCGGAAAGATATTCTTAGTTAATTCTGTAAAAAAGTTGAGCCTATTCGTTAAAAAATAGCCAAAAGCCTATTGGCTGAAAAATAGCAACGATTTACACCAAATTTTCGTTTTGAGTGACGATGTGGACCGTACGTCGTTTCCGATCGAATTGACCACTTCTCAAGATGACAAATTTATGTGTGTGGTATGCGGGGAGAAAGTAGTTAAAGATGCTCTAGAAAAATCACAATGATCCCAGATATCGGTTATAAAAAATGCTATGGTCCCCCTTCCTCTCGTCGACTTTAATACGTGCTGAATTCGCCATCATGAGGGATTACATTGCATGTGATGTGGGAAAGGTCAGCAGCACTATGGCTGACTTATCCGAGGATTGTAAAGTTATCAATACCAGGCTTTTAGATTGCCAATCCATCACAGACGGCAACTCAAAAAGGATCGAATAGCTTGAGATTGAAGTTGCTGAAATCCAGGGGCAGGATTACTCCGACCAGGCGCAGGCGCACTCCACGGACATTATCGGTGATTTTGAAGACCGCAACGACACTACAGTGTACTCTGCGATTGCAGAGTGCTTTTGCGGAGGCAAGACTGTCCCAGCAACCACCAGCAAAAGGAGGAACCGACAGGCCAAGAAGGAACTCGCCGCCGGAATCATCAGCGGAGAAAAGAACCTATGCATTCAGAATGGCTGAGGTATTCCAACAACTCGACAATGGAACATTTTAATCAATTACATATGTCTGGTTTTTACTAGATCACTCCTGGCCTCAGTAGTAAGCTAAATATAGTTAATAATTTCCCAGACATTAAGCTTTGCGACTCAATTATTACCGAATATTGTTTGAAACCTAACCTCTAGTCCCATTATATTTTTTATATGTTTTTAGGGACGACCGAATTGAGCAAAGAGAGGGTGGATTGCTTTTAGGAGTACACCCGTATCTAAACGCTACTAATATTTTCTTAGCACACATTCGTGAACTCGACAATAATATTAACATCGTAAGCCTGAAAGGAATAAAGAAATAGGTCTAGTTAATTTGACTCGCAATCTATTTTCAGTCCGATGGTACTATTTTGCAGTTTTTTACCTTTCTTTAAAACTTACAAATCCTCCTGCTCCTAAGTTTATGGTCTACACACTTGAATGATAAAAAATCAGGTCGGTTCCTCAATATTGTGAAGTCCTTCAATCTGGTGGAAAGGAATGCAATCTTATCTCAAATCAATCAAGGGCTGGACTTTGTTTTCGCAAATTTGCAATGTCATGGAGGTACCAATGTAATAAAAGCTATTATATCTTTAGTCCCTGAAGATGCATTACTCAGCGTTACCACTCGATACTACCCTTAAATGTATTTATCGTACAGGACTTGTTAGAAACGTGCAAACCGTGCCACCCCAGGCTTAATTTTAAGAAAGCTAGCTTTTCCGCACTATACGTAAGCCACGCTCGTATAAACTGGTCTTTTATGAAACCTCACTGGTGACACGGAAAAGAGCTACTCCGCGTTCACTGGTGTTTTATTCCAGCTCATCAGAGAATGTGTCCGTCCATTTAAATCTAAGAACTCAGGGCACAATAAACATCCACCTTGGTTTTCGCAATCTCTTATAATTAATATATTTAAATGATAACCTGTGAAAGAGGAGTAAGAACTGATACACAGCTGATTATACTAATGAGATAAAACTTTTTTGGATAACACTGAAAAATAAAAAAAGAGTGATCACCTCTGTTACATCAGAAGCATTGAGAAAGGCATAAAAGTCAACCCAAAAGTTTTTTGGAAATTCCTAAATAACAATAACACTGGCACTAGACTATCAAATAATATGTATAGTGGCTCGGTAATATTAGACGATCCGCAATCTATTCTAAATGCGTTTGCTGATATGTTGTTAGTGCGTTTTAGGTTTCTGATGCACCTAAGGAAGTACCACGTGTCCCTTTTGACTGTTGTGCTCAAAACCTTTTCTTTTTATCAAATAATGAAGTAGCTTCTGTAGCCAATACTCTCAAAGCTTTAACAACAGCAGGTGTTGACCAGATCACTAGTTCTTTTGTCAATGATTGCGCTACTGTATTATCTGAACCGCACAATGATTTTTAACATCGCTTTTAAAACAAGGTCGGTTCCAGTCGCTTGGAAGGCTGCGAAGATCGCTTCTATCTATAAGGCTGCTGACAACTCAGAGGTAGGTAACTACCATTCTGTGGCCATCCCGTTCAGCAATAATTAAACCAATCCTTGCTAGTGAGCAACACGCGTGTATTCAAAAGAGGTATATACATAAAGAAAAATATATATCAGGACTCAATATCTGGATTTTTATCTAAATAGCACAATGGTCTAAATATTAAGGTGTAATATCCTAATATTAAAATTTGACATCCGTATATTAAAGCTTAATATCTGGACATTTTTATATTTTAAGTTTTAATACCTGGATATTGAACTTAAATATCAAGATATTACACCTTAATATCTAAAACGTTGTCTATAGTTAAAAATGCATATATTGAGTCTTAATATCCATTTTTCTCCGCGTAGTCACATACCTTAGGTGACAGAGTCGATCACACAATTCTTAAATTTAAATTAGATAATATGGATAGCCGTAGTAACGTAACGCAGTTACTGCTGAATTCTTTTTCGAATAGGCCTAACCTTTTTTGGAGCAAAATACGAGCATATTATGTCAGAATAATATTGCAATATTTTTATATGAATATTCAAATATGATCTCTGATAATAGAGGATATGCAGTAGAGACATACGATAGATTCTCGCACTGTCTCGTTCTCCTTCGTCCCGTTTTGTCCTTCGTCGTTCTAACCTTGATTTTTTCAGCAATTCGTGACAGATATTGACCAAACTGCTCAGGACCAGACAAGATGCTGCATACAAAGGGAAGCGGTGCATTCTAACAAAAGACCCTTCGTCACAGACCATTTTTTTCTTGTCACGTCGAAAGGATAAGAGAAAATTATATGGGAAAGAAATCAGTTAAGGTGGTTGGGGCATCTTGAAAGAATGAAAGATGAACGACTGACCAAACAGGTGTATAAAGGTGAAGTAAATGGCAGAATGCCCAGAGGTAGACCGCCGAAACCATGGATAGAGTCTGTGAATGAGACACTAATCCGAAGAGACATAAGAAGCCATGCAAACACGAGAGCTTGCATAAAAAAATGCATGGACGTGAATGAAGCTGGGCTAGTATGCCAGGACAGAAAAGTTTGGCGACAAATATTTTATAAAAAGAATGTGAGTAGAGTGAATGATGCCTGAAACAAATACCTTGGGTACTAATGGGCCCAAGTGGGGAGCCATACATAACAATTTTGTGAGACAATCCACGTGGGGTGATCGCTAGAGAGATTGATCAGCAACCTGGGTCTGAGCAGTGTTGCGGAATGAATGTGTTATTTAAATAAATAACACGAGAAATCTAGATCAAGCTAAAATATCTATACCTTACACCTATACACCTATCTACCCTATACCTATATACCCATACACACACTACTACTTTCCAACCGAGCAATTCACGCCCACCCCGAAAGGGAAACGGCTTAATGGTATAACTATAGTAAAAACATTCGAAGGCTTCCGAGCTGTTCCGTCTGTAGCCGCCCTAGTAGCAACGTCTGACTTGGATGACAGAGGCCAGAGTCTGGCTCAGCATCAGCCCCCTCTAGTCGACCAGAGTGGCGGGAAAAATGATTAGACCAGACTAAAAACAGAATCTGGTGAATAAGGGAACCAGATTTTTGTATTTAGTTCAAACACTAGTAATTAATGTAGAAACACTGGCGGACTGGCCGAACGCAAGCATTACGCTACAGCGTAATGCTAAAGTAATATGGCATTATAATTAATTGCAACAAGTTTCTTTTTCAGCGTTAAAAAATGAAAAAATAATGTGTCTGTCATTGCAGTCTGCTAACGGCGGCTTTAAGCGGGTTGCTAACATGCAGGGACCCGACTTCAATGACAGCCACTTGGTTTTTTTAATTTTTTAACGCTGAAAAAGCAACTTGTTGCAATTACGGCATTAACATTTAACGTAAATTTTAACTTATTATTATAATTTCAACAGTTTACATATTTGTTTTGCTTCATTCAATAATTATAATACCATATTACTTTAGCATTACTTTAGCATTACTTTAGCATTAAGCTGTAGCATAATGCTTGCGTTCGGCCAGTCCGCCAGGGAATTAATTAATGACATTTAAAATCTAGCAATCGGAAATTTGAGCGATTCACAAGTATGCCCAAAAATGCAAGCATGCAAGCTTATACGACAAGAGCTTATGTTTTTAATATTTAAGTATATCTCCTGAAATGTTGTGACGTCTTCTCAGTATCTTCTCCCAGAAAGGGCTGAAATATAGTGTGAAACTATTACAGAAACCTATTCAGTACCTTTTTACGTTATTTTAATTTTGTCTGATGTATATCATGACCAGTCTGGGCCAGGATCTTCTATGCCAGACTCTGGTGCCAGAACATCACGCCAAAGCGGAACCAGCCGGGCGCCAGGGTGCAAACAGATTCTTCTTTTTCTGGCGCCCAATTGGCGCCAGTCTGCAGTTATCTTGCTACTAGGGCGAGTGTGCGACGATCAGAACAGCTGACCGGCTGTACCCGGCTCATGACCTGTGATTGCCCGCCAAAAGTGTTCAATCATACGTGTGTTTGTAGTACAAAAATGTGTGTAACTAGTAGAATGTGAATTGAAATTTAAACAAATTTTAAGTAGGAAATTTTTTATTCAAACTCTCAATAATACACATATAACATAGCGCACATATAAAATAGCAGTTTTTAAAACTTTTCAATTAAAAATTTGCAATTAAGTGCAATTCAACTGCAAAACTTAAACTTTTATAAATTGAACAGTTCAAAGATTTCTGGTTCAAAAATATAAATCCACGCTATAGTTTTAAATGCTCTAAATTAAAACTAATCCTCCATTTCAACTCGCAGTGATAAAAATATTTAAAAATGAAACATTTTCCTCTTCAAATCAATGAAAAAGTTCAAAACAAAATAAGTGCCTCTTACTTATCAAAAAAACATGAAAACACAAATTTCATCCCTTGAAGTTCTACAGGGTGTCCTAGTACTCAAGGTACATTTTTATATTTTTGAATTTCTCATAAAAAATGGAGTTGAAAATCCTAATAAGAATTTGTTGTAAAGTTAATAATAAATGAGTAATTATCAATTAAAGATAAACCAATGGGAAGCATGCGTTAAATGGACAACAATCCTTTTGTCACTGATGAGGGTGTGTGTGTGTAAAAAAGGAATTTTAAATTTGCAGGAGGTTGTGAATATCAATGGTGCAACTTCACACGGCGACTGTGCGACGAGATATTAAATCTAAGAAAATATCTTTTCCTTTAGAATACTCGTCGAATCACTAAAAAGATCTTATTGACGACAAACTCTCATCCATTTTTTAAAAGACGCCAAAAGTCAGCAAAGTTGGGTATTATTGAAACTTCTCCTTGCTTTCTAAAAATAATGCATAACTTTCAGTTGCATGATTGAAATTTATGTTTTAAAAGTTTTTTCGGTAGTTTTTCGATGATGAATTATTTGCAATTCTTATGATTTTCAGGAAATAATGAAATGCTTCCGGTGGCATGATGGAAATTGATGTTTTAAAAATATTTTGGGTAGTTTTTCAAACAGAGGAGACAACAGACGAAGTCTCGATTTGGCGAGAAACCCTTACAATTTAATTAAAAAGAGGGCGAATGCCACCAAGGTTGGAAATTATTTACACTTTTCATAATTTTCAGAAAATAATTTATTACTTCCGGTAGCATGGTCGAGATTGGTGAGTTCAAAGTTATTTGGGTATTCTTTATACAGTTTTTACTAGTTAAGAATAATATAAAATTGGAAATTAACAAAAACAAAGTTTTGCAAATTTTATGTCTCAATTTTGGAAACAGTGAAATACGTCGAAACTGAAATTTCTGCTGCTTGAATGAAAGAAATATGTTACAAATTTGCTTTTCAGCTGAAAAAAATTGCAGACTAATCATATTGAATCTTTTATAACAAATTTGCATTTAACTCAATAAAAAAACATCTTTTTGCACATTTAAAAAAATGATGAATGAGACTAACCTTTTTTTAAATCTATTTTTTATTACCTTTTTAACAAAAACTGTACATTAAAAAAATTTGCTTGAAAAATAGTATAATCTAACCAAATAACTACCCAAATTATAACCCAAGTATAAAGAATACCCAAATAACTTTGAATTCACCAATTTCGACCATACTACCGGAAGTAATCGTGAATTTGACCATTCTTCTTTCAATGCTTGACAATGCTTAAGAAGAATAGCTTCTGGCTGCGGTCCCCCGACCGCTCACATTTTTTTTCCAGAATCTGAGAAAGAAACGTGTCCTGGATGAAGAAATGCGCGTACTAGTTTGTGCTCAAGCAGAAGTGGATGCTAACAGTACAAGTAGAGAAATCGCTGAGGATCTGGGCATCTGCAAAACGTCTGTCCTTGAAACGCTCCATGATGCTGGATACAAGTCCTATAAACTAAGAAATGGTCAAATTCTAAAGCAGACTGATTTCGACAATCGCTACGAAATAGCTATCCTTCTGATCGAAGAAATTGAGCGAAACCCTTTGCTACTGCCATTCACTTTGTTTACTGACGAATGCTCCTTCGTTTTGGATGGTAAAAGAAATCTCCAGCATCATAGAACCTGGGCGAGGGAAAATCCGTTTGCCCTTATGCCAACCCACTCTCAAAATCCCCTTGAATTAATCCAAGAAGAACAACGTGAAGTTTCAAAACACTACTAACAACGTGGGGTGGGATCCAAGCCAAGGTCATATTTCCTGTTATTTGTAATGAATTTGAAATTCTGAACGGGAGAGATGGTTAGTAATCCATTTCAGAGTAATAAAATATTGCTTTTCAATGAAAATTGTTATTATAAATAATGATTGGTAACAAATAATACTAGAAACAAATCTCTTCATGAACGAACAAAATCAAATACAAAACTTTTCACAATTTTTTGTGAAAAAAGTAGGTATCATGTTTCGCAATCGAATTATTCTGAAAGATCATGAGCATTTAGGCAGCCATAGAAAATCACTTTTTTTCACTCAACATATAAACATTTAGAACTTTTTTTGCAAAATGAATAGCCTTTCCTGTCCTTCCTGACCTGCAAAGGCTAGAACAAGACTGGTTGAGGGTACTAGGAAGGAGAAGGCGATAAGAAATATTCACGCATACGCAGCTTCAAGTAATCAGAGCTTGGGTGGGTGGACAACCCATACGTTGTTGTTATTGGGTTAAATGTTTGGAGCGGGATGCTTGATGACAAAATAATTGGACCTATCTTCATAGAAGGCAATTTACAGCGGAAAAATATATGAAAATGCCTGATCAAGAAGTTGGACCGGCTTTAGTTGATGCATTAGGTCATGGCTCACCAAAAGGCAGTCGGCGACTGCAAATACTGACAGTGGCAGTCGCGAGACTAGGTCAAACAGGCCCGAGAACAGGCACTCATAAATCTTGTCGTTGGACTGGTCCCTAATCCTTCACGGTAAATTACAGTTTGAAATGAAAAAATGAAATGTATTGTGAATACAAGTAGAAAAAAATCAGACCCTTCGGTGTGAACAATAAGCCGCAACGAGCCGTGACCGTACCGAATGTTAACCCTTTCCAGGATTCCTGGAAATCGAAGAAAAAAATGACAGAAAAAATGGGTGGCAGTCGTGCACTTGTCGTGGCAGTCGGCACCTGCTTGAAGTGGTGAGCCCTGCATTAGGTGATAGAGATGCTGATGCTGTATGTTTCAATGTATTACTATAGAACCTTCATAATTTAAGGAATCGCAATTGATTACTGATATCTTATTTTCAGGTTATTTATTGGCAACATGATGGGGCTCCAGCACACACTGCACATAGGGTCAGACATCTGCTCAACGATATGTTTCATCGCCTATGGATCGGAAAGTTCAGTCACCTAACTTTTTTCGCGTGAGGTGCGCAACGATTTCATGCATTGAAATATTCGACTCGCGCGAAGTCAAATATTTTCTATCTCACGCTGCCAATTTTTAAACGGT
This sequence comes from Andricus coriarius, assembly GCA_932066315.1. Taxonomy (NCBI): domain Eukaryota; kingdom Metazoa; phylum Arthropoda; class Insecta; order Hymenoptera; family Cynipidae; genus Andricus; species Andricus coriarius. Next base: position 1,897 of record CAKNWT010284150.1, on the reverse strand, counting down.
TTAATGACCAACAATGTTTAAGATACGTAGATTACTTTTGTATGCAATTTTTTAAAAACTTTTTACAGTGTCTGTTTAACCCTTAGCCGACACACTGGGGTCGTTCGTGACCGGGCCTTCTACTGTTCAACTGGTCATTCTTCGGAGTTCTGTGCAAATAATATTTTTTTTTACAAATTAAGTTGAAAATTTTTTGCATCGCACTCATATTGTCTTAAAAAGGGGTAGTTAATATACAACTGTGAATTTTTTTACGATAAAAAACCGCTTAGTTCACTTAAAATAGACGATTATGTGGCTGGGGTCAAAAACGTCCCAGTGTGTCGGCTATGATTGGCGCCAGAAGTGTGTCGGCTAAGGGTTAAAAGAGTTTTGAATGTGTACGTTTCAAGCAAGCGCGTGAATTTAATATTCTGAAAATAAGTATAAAAATAGTTATGAACCCAGGAGATCCCAGACTTTTGTACATTGCATTGCAGAGTATTTAAAATGTTACTAAGATTCGATGTCGATACAGTTTTGCTGCGGAATGCTGCAGACCTGGTATTGGGAACTGAAAATCTCACGTCGTGTCACGCTCGGCAAGTTCATTCACGCGCACAGTCCCGAGCGGGTATTACTATATTGAGGTGCGGGAATTTACTATTCAAAATCACCTACAGCCTGCAATTCTTAACTGATTTTCACATTTTTTTAGAAATGAACAGCAATAGTTGCATAAGAGCGTCTATGGATTAGATTTTTTAATTTTCATCGTTTTTTATGTAAATAAACAAAGTGCGAAAATGATACATTTTTAAACTATTATTTTTTATCTTTGAATGTATAACCTAATTAATACCATTTTCGATGAAAATGAATGCTTGATTTCATCGACGCAACAGGATCATATTTGATCATTCAAATTTGTTGCCTGGTATAATTTGTTTATTTTATAAACAAATTATATAAACAAATGCATATATTAGGCATTTATTGGAAGAAAGTAATCGTTTTTCTTTCTTAGTACCTTTAAATTATAGTAGTGGTAATATTTGGTGATAAATATTGGTCATTCGATATAATTTGTTCATTTTACAAACAAATTTTAAAAACAAATGCATAGTTTGTCCATTTATAGACCGAAAGTAATCGTTTGTTCTGATCGTCTTCAAATTATATAAGTCATGAGGTTTAGTGGTGAAGACTTCTTGTTCGATATTATTTGTTTATTTTCTAAATAAATTTGATAAAAATAATGCATAGGTTGGCCATTTACAAAAGTAAGGTAAAATAATATTTCCAGTCCGCCATTTTGTTTTTAATTTTTTTTCGAGATTTCAAAAAAGTCACCTCAAAACCGTAAATTTGTCAGATTTTCACCAAAATCGAATGCCATTTAGTACCGTAAATAGTCACTTCCGGTCCGCCATTTTTTTTTAATGTTGAGTCGATAATTTAAATAAGTCACTCAAAACCGTGAAATTACAGATTCACATAAAAGTCGTATGCATTTTAGAAACGTAAAAATTCACTTCCGGTCCGCCATTTTTTTTTTTTTTAAATTTGAGTCGATATTTTGAATAAGTTATTTCAAAACCGTAAATCTTCTGATTTACACAAAAGTTGCATGCATTTTTGTAACGCACATATTCACTTCCGGCCCGCCATTTTTTTTTTTTTTTAATTTTGATTCCAGATTTGAAATCAGCACTATGGCGGATCGAATGAACGGAACGGATACGCTACAGCGTATCCTTAAAGTATCCACATCGTATCCTCTTCGTATCATGGAAGAAAAACTCATTAAAAAAGGAAGATGAACATTTAACTTGTTGAAATTCGGATTCTACGTGAAATTTTGCGTTAGAAGGTCACGGAGTAATTGCAATAGTTTTTCTTGCAACGATAAAAACTC
>CAKNWT010284135.1:0-15578 GCA_932066315.1 Andricus coriarius | reverse complement strand
TGTAGGGAATATTTCCAAATTTTGGTATAAATTACCATCAGTTTCGGGAAATTTCCCCAAAAATTGTAGGTATTATCTAATTTCCTAAATTTTAGGGAATATTCCACAATTTTTTAATGAATTATTAGAACTTTTAGGGAAATTTCCACAAATCTTGGGGAAAATGATTTTCCCCAACGAAAATGTGGATTTTTCCCCACTAAAAAGTGGGGAAAATTCCCGAAATTTTTTACAGTGGATTTACAGCTAACTTTAGGGAAGAAAGTTAATTTATTTTATTTTCAAGACATTTTAAATGATTTCTACAGATGTATAAAAATTTTAAAGATTTTATAGTAGATTGCACAACAAGCGGGATACAGCGTCGATTAATAATCGATGTATCCCGCTCGTTGCACACGATGCTTTCCCCAATCACCGCACCGGTACGAGCGACCACGTTCGTTCAGAAGAATCTAGTTGCGATGCGCAGTTTCAGGGAGAAGGGGTAGAATAGGGATGCGCATGGCATTACTTAGTTCTCTAGAGGACTAAATGCCACATTACTTCGCTGTGACGTCACCAATCGAGTAAATACCAACTTAGATTCTTCTGAACGAACGTGTAAGTCGCAAGTTCCGGCGCGGGTATTGGGGAAAAGTAATTTGAAAGGGTTTTACAGATTTCAAGACTTTTCTACGGATTTTAACAGATTTCAAAGATTGTAATGGATTTATAAATGTTTCCACAGGTATGAACATTGTAACATCCTAACATTAATTCCTTCAATATTTTTGTATTATTTATTCAAATTTTAATTATCCCTTAATCGTTTCTATCGCGATAAAAATATAGAAAATTCATTATAGAACAATCATGATAGGCCTATACTGACTTTCCTCTAATATTTTATTATAAAGCTCAGTTTTTTGTGATACTTAATTTATTTTTTAGAGTTTTTTAAAAATACTAAATATTATTATTAAAAGGGACTTGACATAATTTGTTAGAGTCAATCCTCCACCTGTCAATAACTCAGGGCCTACTCACTTATTACTAGACAATCTCAGGCCTACCTACATCTATTATCCATCACTTATCTGACCTCGATTGTTTAAACTTTTATTTCCCAAGCAGTGCAAATGACCATTCCTATAGAATAGGGACAAGACGCATATGTAAAAAAACAACATTTAAACAAATGGAAAAGGCGAAATAAATTAAACTTCCTGCAAGCAGGTGCCTTTAACTTTCACCAATTAGCATTTACTTAAAAAAAAAGAATATTTTCCGCCCCTTGCAGATTGCACATAAGATCATAAGAAATACGATATCTAAGATTTGAGACGGAACCCCCTAACTGTCCTGGGATATCCCCTCATTCGGAAATTGCAAATATCTGGCCTGGGACTTTGATTTTAGGGAGACAGAGTGCAGATGGTCCTGCATTGTGATACAGGCGCGTGCCGAGTGTCGGGAATCGGGATGGTGTACTGCCTTGGGTGTACCGCCTTGGGTGTACCAACACGAGAAGGAAGCCCGCGAAAAGTTTCCCTGTACATATACTTCGTACGGGTTGTATGGTCCTTTGGGGCTCGTGTATCTGTATCTGGCACATATAAGACTTCCGCGCAGGTATGCGCCGGGTGGAGTAATATATGGTGTTGCTATATTGACAGGGGTTGGAGAGTAAGGGGCCACTTACGTAATACCTGCTTACGGTTCCAATTTGTGGTACCCTTACCCTGTATATGGTGTGACCCAAAATTCCCATGGCAACCTTGTTAACAAATTAAACCTCCATTAATTGTTACCGATACATTTATTTAAACAATTAAAAAAATTGTTTTCAGGGTGTTCACCTGATCGGAAAATCGGGAAAACCGGAAAATGATTGGGAATTTTGTTCATCGGGAAAGAACCAGGAAAGGACAAGGAATTTCGGAAAAGGGAATGAATAAAAGAAATATAAAAAAATAGCGTAAAGAATTACAATTAGCCTGACTTGGAGCAGGTTCACTTTAGAACAGGAAATGTCGTTACGAATTTTTGACATGGAACAGGAATTTTGGAAAAGAATTTTAATTATGATTGAGAAGGAGTTCTAAAAATCCCTGTTCCAAGGGATGATTCGACACAATATGAAACTTCCCTCTTCCAAATTTTGGAAAAAGGCCATTAATATATTTCTCCATTATAATAGAAAATTTTGGACATAAGTATTGTGACTTTAATTTCGAATCAACAAGAATGTTTTGTTGGTATTTTTGCAATTAAACTTTGTTGTTACCACAAAATTTTGGTTATTTAAACAAAACTTTTGTTGACTTAATAAAGGGTCGATTTTTGTTGAATTAACGAACAAAAATTTGGTTGCATAAATGTGATACAAATTCAGATTTAATAGCGAAGGTGGCCGGTCTACCAAGGAACCGGGAAATAACGTAAAATTTCTTTTTGACCGGTATTTTTATTACGTTATAGTAGAAAAAGCTATAGTATCTTTACACTTAGAAATATGTTAGGTTAATTTGGACAATAATAGGATTAGATAGCTATAGTAGTAACAAAATTTTATTTATAAAAAAACTTTTATTGACTCAAAAGCATTTATTTGATTTAACAAAACTCGAGTTTTTGTTGCATCAACAAAAGTTTTGTTGAAATAACCAACATTTTGTCGAGAAAATGGAAATATTTTGTTGTTTCTATAGTTTAGCATTATTCAGTTTATACGATTTTCAAATGTAAAATCATTCTGTTTGCTTTTTTTGGCCTATTTATTTAAATTTTTAATTATACAAAAAATGATAGAGATAATGGAGAATACATTCACACGAACCTATCCCTTACTTTAATACTCTTTTTTCCTTCACGCACTTTTCCCCTCCGTAACATTACTTTTTTTTCTAACCGTCTCGAAATCTATATAATTCATCATTTTTATCACTTTTACACTGATAGTTCTTTTGTCGGTATTAGGTATATTCTCTTTCCTCCTTATTATTTTTTAGACCCTTTTGCCTCTTTTACCCCTCGATTTTGCTCTATTACCCAATAAAAAATCTTGAAATGTGAAGCACCTTGTGTGAAGTATAATAAGGGTGTTTTCGAAAATCCTTTTCTATCCGAACAAAATAAAATTTGCATAAAAATCGACGCTTAAAGGATATCAACATTGGTTTTTGACACGCGTCGATTCAATAAGAGATTTAAGCAACCTTCCGATACAGGTAGACATATAGGTACCTGGTAAATGGGTATGTATAGATTGAATAAAAATCAGTGCATGTATTCATAAATTAAAAAATGATTTAAAGGCCTTTATCGCTGCTTAACATATAGTCTGAATCCAGATTTATTATGGGAGATTCCCTTTTTATGATAATTAACGAAAATTAAACCCTCCACTTTACAACGGATTTAACCCATGTATCTTCTCTCACAGAAGAAACTAAGTGTAATCTTTACCCGTATTTCATGGTAAAGATTACCGCAACAAAAATTACTCCTGGTGGGTAATCTTTAACCTGACATCTCGGGTATTCTTCTATGTTTGCTCACGTTGTGAGGGTAATTGCCAATGTTTACATCGAAGGCATGGGTAATTAGACATCGTCTGCTTACAACCAGCAACACGTCACATGCTTACATCCAAAACAGCCTCACTAAAGATAAAACAACCGAGTGATTTCTTTCGTGGTTCGATTAAAAACGTGTAATAATTTTTACGTACTAAAACTTGCTGCCGCTAGGGGCGCTAGTGACGGATAGTGGCAGCGCCTTCTGCTGTTCTTATTGTATCAGTCCTTGATAACGCAGTGTTGAGGTGTAAGTTTAAAACACTATTTTTGAAATTCCAGGTATGTATGTGATATTTTTGCGTAAAAATGAATGAGTGCATCGCTTTCCCAATAAAAAAAACTAAGAAAACTGTCAATAATGTCTTGTGTCTGCGTACCATGACAGTTACTCCCAACTCACGGTAATATAAACTGTTTACTCGTGCGAAAAGGTAATCGCAGACAGTTTATATCCTGCTAATCCTACATCCTATTAATCTTTTACCTATTCCAGCAGGTAAAAATACAACATTACCTGCAACAAAATTTACTCCTAGTTTTTTCTGTGATATGAAAAATAATTTTCTTAAGATAATTAGTATTCATTTAGGATGCGTCTAGTCGTCCCGAAAAATTGGTGGAGCTGAAAAAGAGAATGGGCTAGTAGTCTCGAAATTTCGAAAAGATTACCAAACATATGAAAAATATTTTACTAATCATCCCGAATTTCGAAACCCCGAGACACTTCATTTTCATGAACATAATTCAATGTTCATGCAAAAATAGAATAGACTCTTTGATTCGAGACGTTTTGATTGACCTTTTTGCATTTGTATATGTATATCTTAGAATTATATATCTGCTAATTAATCATGATGAGGAAGCAAAGTGTTCTTCAAATAAACGTCATAAAATTATAAGACAACATGGTGCTCCTAGGTCAGGGAATATTCAGGGAATTTTATTACTCACGGAAAAGTCAGGGATTTTGAAAAAAAATTTACAAAAGTCAGGAAATTTCTATGAGACGCACTTTAAATAACTATTAAGGATAATAAATTTGAAATTTCAATTTAACATTGTTTTATTTCGTTTATAAAAGATTCTATTTTAAAAATGTTGCAAGATTAAGATTCAGGTCTTTGAACATTAATTGTCAGGAAAATTAAAAAATTGGTCAGGGAAAAACTAAGGAATTTTGAAAATGAAGTTATGCGGCCACCCTCGTTAGTAATTTATTTGCCTTGTGTTTCAATTTGTTTGTAGTTGCTTCCTCCTGAAGGTTATATTTTTGGTCAAAAATTATATTATTTGGTTTTAATTTCAACAATTTTGTTAAAAAATTACCTTTTTCTTGAAAATCAAACTGAAATCTTTCGTGGTTGAAAATTCAACTCTTTTGTTGAAAATTCGTCTACTTGGTTTAAAATTTATCTTTTTAAAATGTCTGCTTTTTTGGTTAAAAATGCAACTGTTCGATTCAAATTGGACTTTTTCTTTGAAAATTCATATTTTCAGATTGACAATTTACCTATTTTACAGAAAATTCATCTTTTGGCTTGAAAATTCAACTATTTGGTTAAAAATTCAAATATTTTGTTAACAATTTAATTTTTTTTGTTGCAAATTAAAGTCTTTATTTAACAATTATACTATTTTGTTGAAAATGCAACTGTTTTTGATTGAAGTTTAATCTGTGTTGATTTAACATTCGACTGTTGGTTAAAAATTTACCTTTGCAGGTTCAAGCATTCAAGTATTCGGTTAAAAACTCAACTATTTTGTTGACAATTATATTATTTTCTTGAAAATTCAAGTATTTTGTTAAAATTTAATATTTTTTGGTCGAAAATTTAAATATTTTGTTGATCATTCATCTATTTTGACAGAAAACTCGTCCTTTTGGATTGAAAAGTCTTCTTTTTTAATTGATGTTTCAGATTTCTTCTAACAACATTTTTTGTTTGAAAATTCGACCATTTAGTTGAAAGTTCATCTTAGCAGGTTGAAAATTCAACATCTTGTTTGAAATTTTAACTATTTATGGTACAAAAGTAATCTGTTTTGTTTGAAATAAATAGATAGTTTTTAAATTATTACAATATAACATAAAATTGTTTTATTCCATATATATCAAACATTCTATATTAGAAATGTGGAAGTTTAAGATGCTGGCCTTTGAATATGTCTCGATGTTCAGGGAAAATGACATATTGGTCAGAGAGAAATCAGGGAAAAGTTAGGGAATTTTGAAAATGAAGTTATGCGTCTACTCTGGATAAGCACAAGATATCTCTCGTAATGAACAAATAACTGAATTTTCAATTTCCTAAAGAAATTTGCGGTTTAAGCTTTAACATAACAATTTTAGTCCAACGAACTCTGACATCTGCTGTCAGAGTCAATGTTTGACAGTTAATCGCTTAGGGGTGAAAGTAATAATGAAGAAGAGAAATAAGTAGAAGGTGGCTACAATCTTGGTTTCTGTATATAATAATGTATGAGTGCGAAGAAAATTGCACAAGCAAACGAGCGACCCCCTCCGCGAGCACCCTGAGCCCCCAGGTCGCGACCAACGTACTTATTGACTTATGTCCTCAGGACGGGATCAGCTGTCGGTTGACTTAATCGGCCCCCTGTATAAAGTTTCTTTGAGCTCATGAGGGGTGGTTTCTTCGCACATGATTGTTCCATGCTCGAGAGGGTGTACTCCTACAAAGCTGGCTCGAGCCACCAAGAAACCAAAATACCCCCCATCGTATCTCACACGTCTGGTACGGGGTACCAGTACCGTATATTCAAAATCTTGCACCACAATCTCAAAAGTTACCGCAAATCTCAATCAGGGTGGTTACTCAAACAACACCAACAACAAATTTCATGCTATTTCCTGGGTTTCCCGGTCAAAAATTACATTTTTCAAGTTGACTTTTCAGTGTTTATAATAACAATTATTCAGTGTTAGTTGCTTTATTATATAAATTTGGAAAAAAATTAAACATTTTAGAACTCCAAGGTGAGATATATAGTTTAAATGATTGTAAATGTGATTTCAGACTTCACAGCCCAGAAGCTCGCAAAATAGGGGAAATACCGCTACGAAGTTGAATGGATTCATTCACTATGGTTGTATTTATTTGTGCTCATTTTTTGTACACTTTGCTTCCTTGTGGGTATAAAATAAACGTGCTTATTTATAGTGGGAGGGTTTTCTGTATTAAATGAAAAAATGAATACTTTCAATATTTTTCAAGCTAATGTTATTTCTGTCTTAAAGAAAATCATAGGATCATCAAAAGACCTATCCACGTGTTCTGTTGTAACGAACAACTTTTTAACTTACGGTAGTGTAATATTCTAAATTAAAAAATTTCCTCATATAATTTTACCTTTTTTTAAAACTTTATATGTTACTATTGATTGCTAATCAAATTAATGTCATCGAAGATTCATCAATAGGTCAATCGATGTGTCTCGAAAACGCGAACAATTACATCAAATACAGTCCTGTTGTATTCCCAATATTAAAAAGTTTTCCTTTTATAAACAAGATAAACAATATATTAAAAAAAATTATAAATAGTATGGCTAGATGATAAAGGTCATGATAGGTTGTTCAATAGGTCAATCGATCATGCCTCTCGAAAACGCGAACAAATACATCGTGTACAGTCATTTTCTATTGCCAATATTAAAAAACTTTTCCACATATAAACCAGAAAAACAGTATATTAAAAAAAAATGTTGAACAGGTAAAAAAAGTAGATTTAAAAATGTACATCATTACAAACCTCCCTCTATGAGGAAGCAATAGGGACCTTTCAAGAAAATAGGGGAATTAATTCTCTTAAATTACAATAATGTAGGTAACATACTCCTAAGATTTTAAGTTGAAATATATTGCATTTTTAACAAAATAGTGGAATTTTCAACCCAAAAAGTTAAGTTCCCATCAAGAAAAATAAAATTTCAATCAAACAGTTCATTTTCAACCTACGGAAATGAGTCTTCAACCAAATAATCGAAATTAAAAAAATAATAATAAACTTTAATCAAAAGCAGTTCCATTTTCAAGCAAATATTTGAATTTTCAAGCCAAAAATATTAATCTTTTAGTACGTAAGAACTATAAGAACCATAGAATATGCTTAAACTTTGGATACCGAAATTTCGGTACAAATAACAGGATTTTGTCGGTAGAAATAGAGCTGAAAAGGATACTTTCTAAACTTAAGTAGGTATTTTGGTGTTAAAAATGTAATTAAAATCTTTTTTGCTTAGAAGTTCATCTTATTGGTTTAAAAATGGATCTGTTTTAGTAGAAATTGTATTTTTTTACATATAAATGCAACTGTTTGATTAAAAATTAATCTTCTTTGGTTGAAGATTCAACCGTTTTGTTTGAAATATTTACTATTACATTATTCGGTAAAATTCGTCTGAAAATTCATCTTTTTGGCTGATAATTCGTTCTTTTTGTTGTTGTTGAAGAATTATTTTTTTTAACTGAAAATGTTACTTTTCCATTTTTGGTTGAAAATTGTTCATATTTAGTTGAAAATCCATTTCTTTGATAGAAAACTAATCTTATTGGTTTGAAATTTCCTCTTTTTTTGTTAAAACTGCAACTGTAGTGTTGAAAATTCAACTGTTTTATAAAAAATGCATGTCTTAATGAACTTTTATTTCTTCCTTGACTGAAAAATCTTTATTGGTTGAAAATTCGTCTTTTTGGTTGGAAAATTGATCATTTTAGTTGAAAATTCATCTCTTTGGTTACAAATTCGTGTATTTGGTTGGAAATTCGTATTTTTGGTAGAAAATTAATCTTTTTGGTTTAAAATACGTCTTGTTCGTTTTACAATTCATCTCTTTTGGAAGAAATTTCATCTTTTTGGTTGAGATATCATCTATTACATTTTATGTTTAGAATTCATCCTTGTAGGTTGAAAATTCAACTATTTAGTTAAATATTCAACTATTTTGTTGAAAATTTTTGTTGAAAATGCAACTGTTTTTGGTTGCAGTCTATTCTTTTTGTTTGAAAGTTCGACTATTTCGTTGAAAATTCGTCTTTGTAGGTATAGAAAATTCAAGTAGTTGTTTAAAAATGCAACCATTCTGTTGAAAACTCAACCATTTTGTTCAAAAGTCATCTGCTTTGTTGAAAATTTATCTATTTGGAGAGAAAATTCATTCTTTTGGATTAAAAATTCATCTTTTATGGTAGAAAAGTAATCTTTTTTGGTTCAAACTTCAAATAAATAAGTTTGAAATTTTAGTCTGAAATTGTTTTATTTCGCTTATAAAAGATTCTATGGGCCGAATCCATTTCAATCAGGCAGGCCACTTGAAGTCGCCGAATCTCTCCTGGCCAAAATATTTTTTTTGGTTTTTAATGCAAATTAAGCAATACGTATTTTTCAGATTTGCAAAAAAAATCTTTCTTTACGAAGGTATGCGTATATGAATGGTGTGCTTTGTTTTCAAAAAATATCCCAATTTTTTCTTTAAATCTCTATAACTTTTGACTTAATCAAGGTATTTATCATTTTATTTCTGATTCTGATAGCCCGCATACAGCTGATAGGATATCTTCATTATATAAGCAGAAACCATAAAAAATATGACAAAAAATTCTAAAGTTGGGGTTTTCCAAAAATTAAAAAAAAATCCAATTTTAAAAACATGAAAAACCTAGATTCTGGAAAGCCTAAACTTTTTTATTCTTTCTAATATTTTTGAAAAGTTTCTGCTTATAATATAAGGAATATACTCTATCAGCTGTATGCATCTTTCACCCCCGACAGATTTTGCGACTTCAAGTACGTAGAACCTACCTGATTTGAAATGGATTCGGTCTATGTTAAAAATGTTATAATATTAAAATGCTAGCTTTTGAATATCAATAGTCAGGAAAAATAAAAAATCAGGGAATTTTGAAAATGAAGTTTTTCGGCCACCCTGATACATTCAAGGTGGAAACACGCGATATCGAATTTACAGCTAGTTTAGCATATTCTTAATCTTTTTCGTGATTCTTGCAGTTTTTTTTTTTGCAATTTTGAAAGCGATCTTCAGTAATGCAATGAATTTTGCGCAAGTTGCTCCCTTAGGGCGATTAGAATGGGTGGTGACTTGGTGAGCCTAAGGGGTAGCTCAGCTGCTATTTCTGCCGTGAAAACTGGTGACTGGGGTCGGAGACCCTCGCACAGCTGCTAGATCGCACACTTATATATTGCTCTTCTTACGCGAGTCAACATATGCCCAATTTATTATGCAACGATCTGAGATATTGGAATTTTATCGAACCGCTTCCGATTCTTCTATTGGTGGAACCCTCGACCCCCCTCGTCGCTCTTTTCCAACAATCTGGACATCTTTTCTATTTCCGGTTGAGAGTTATCGGTAGTATCAACTTTCACTTCGAAAAAACTCTTCTTGACCTGGACCAACATGACGATGACGTAACTGAGGAAGTGTCACCCTACCAAGTCGGAAGACGGATTTTAAACCTTGAGAGAGTTGAGACATCTGGTCCCAGCCCCCTGGGGGGTTTAACCTTTTACATCTCTCAGCTGATTATTTATTACTGAAGCTATTCGTTTAATTACTTAAAATTTTACACGTATAAAATGGAAGCTTTGCACACTTTCCAATTTAACAATTTTTAATAAAATGTCGTTAAACTGCAAAATTATTAATTTCAAACCTTACACCTAATACGAACAATCTTACTATGTGATTATCAGGAAGTTTGCATATGTTTGTGTGATCTATGACACATGATGACTTTGTGAAGCTCTTCGCTTGGGGTGATTGCTAGAGAGATTGATCAGCGACCTGGGTCGGAGCAGTGTTGCGGAACGAACGTGTTATTTGAATAAGCAGCACGGGAATTCTAGAATAATCTAAAAATCTTATCCCCCCCCCCCCCCCTTATACCGCCTCGTACACACCCTTTTCTTACTTTTTTCATATGATGATGATGATAATAATAATAAATTAAACAGTTAAACAAAGTTTCTCTCTTCCAATTCAGAAAAAAACTGAAAATAAAAACAGGGTGCACAGTCTTTCCCCTTTTTTCTTAGTTTCCCCTTTTTTCTTGAAATTCCCCTTTTCTTCCCTATTCTCAAAAAACTTCCCCTTTTTCCCCGTTTCTCTTTAAATATACGATATTTGAAAATACAGTATTTGAATTACGCGGAAAATTCTCTGAAATTAGTAAGTGTACCCATTATATAATAATAATTAAAGCAATTATAGCACTTAAATAAATTATTTATGAATTTTTCCTATTGGTTCAAAAATTACGATGAATTTCCTATATTTACAGCTTTTAATAGTGAACAATAATAAAAAATTACGAAATTTCAACATAAATTTTTTGCTCAATAACAATTTTTTTGAAAATGTGCAAAAAGAATTTTTTTTATTGAGTCATATGCAAACATTTGCTTTTTCGGAAAAAACTTTTGTCGTGATTTAGGATTTTTTTGATTTCATTTTTTTTTGCGATTTTGGAACGTTATTAGTACAAAAAAAATGTTGCCACTGAATAAAAAATAATAACATATTTTTTTGGTTCAAGCTGAAGAAATTTCAGGTTCGAGTCAATCCAAAAAAGATGCATTTGTACATTTTCAAAAAATTCTAAATAAGGCAAAATTTATTTTTGAATTTAAAAAATTTTTAATTGTAAATTTGAAAGACTGAACAGACGATATTAACCGATTTCAAAATTTTCTGCCTTTACTTGTTTTGGATGTTGACCTACAAATTGCTATCCCTCTCAGACGATTCGATTAATTTTAGCATTTTTACTTCGCTCTACTGAAGAGTGTAGTTTGAAATTCACATAAGAAATTTCCCTCTTCCAATTTAGAAAAAAAATTAAAAGACAAGGTGACCTCCCTTCTAACTTAATAAAAAGTATATATACAAAAAATGGCCTCTTCCAATTCAGAAAGAATTGAAAACTAAAATTTCCTCCCTTCAAACTGAATAAAAATCTTAAAAATACCATATTTTCCGGCCTTCAACTCATTAAAAATGTGAAAAACAAAAACTTTTCTATTCCAATTCGGAAAAACATAGAACACTACAATTTCTTTCCTTTCTTTAAAAATTAGAATTGTGAAATTCAACCGTTTTTATATAAATAAATCATTTTGAGTTGAACTATTTTGATTTTAAGTAATTTCCAATTAATAATACAGTGCTCGACCTTTTTCATATTCGGCTCAACCTCCGAATATGAATGCTTGCACTCGAGTCATATTCAAGTGATAATTACATGCATTTTTTTTTAACTTGTTCTGGGGTTAAGAAGAACCCGGTTTTCCATCATAGCCACGGACTAAGTCAATTGACTGATGAGATGATGATGTAATTAGTTGATTTAATACGAATTACATGTAAAATAATACTTAATACTATTATTATCAGTATTAGTATTATTTTAAATATTTTAAATATATTATTCTAAATAATTATTATGAGTAAGGTAAAATATTTGCTGAAAAATACTCAATTTGTAATTTGCAAGAAGTACTTGGCCGTATTTGACAAAATTTTATGTGATATTATTTTGTTCAAAATTGAATTGAAAAACATTTTTTTTTAAAAAGGATTGCTGAATATGTTACTTTGTGTTACCTTCTTTGGGATAATTAAAAATTGTTATCAATATATTTGTATACAAAATGTATGAATATTAATAAGTATTAACAATAGATTAATGAAATTGATTACAATCAATTTAAATTTTCATTACTATTCTATTATTCAAAGCATAAATTAAGATCAAAACGCAATTTCCACGAGCGGTCTTATTCGGAGGTTTGCCCCCGATTCTATGATGCGCGAAGTAGCGGGGGCAACGTTCAAACGAAGATAAGGAGAAGCGGTATTATTCGGAGAGGGCTTATTCAGAGGATGCACTGTATTGTTTAATTCTTATTTCTACATCAAAATTCATCACATTAACTTGAAATTTTTACTTTTGAATATTTGATTTAGTATTTTTCATTTAAAATTAACAGTCAGATATTGCTAAGTATTTTTTTTAAATATTTTTTTTTAATTACAAAATTTCAAATTGAATTATTTGAAAATTGAATATTTTAGACTGAAACAACATTTGAATATGATATAATAAAAGCGTTTACTTATGAATCTATTAATTTGACATATTTAAAAGTTGAAAATATTGTTTAAAGTTTCAATCGAACGCTTACATTTCTTTAACTACTAAGGCTTTCGATTGAAAAAAGTTCAATTTTCAACGTTAAAATCTGTATATTGTTTAATCTTCAACAGATGCAGAATCTTGTGGTAATAGTTATTTGTGCTACAAATGCGCAAAATAGGTGATTGTGATGCAATCACACAAGTTAGCAATCACCTATGGCCCTATGCGCACGTGTATCACGCGTTATTTTTCGCAACACCCAGGCCCGTCCGAAAAAGTTGTATTAGGAGGAGTTAATGAAAAATACTAATCTTAAAAGAAAAGATTTTTATATTTTGTAAAACAAATTTTTTTGAACAAAAAATGTTATATGTATAATATTGGTTCCCTAAGTGTATAAAATCTTAGTTGGATTCTGTAAATGGGCGGGGGGGCTAAATCTTATGTTATCTTAAATAGGGGGTATAAACGTAAGAAAATCGCAAATTCCCTGACTATTTCAGGTTTTCCCTGACGTTCCCTGATTTTCCCTGATTTCGATGACTGAATTATCTAACTTTCTTCCTGCGATTTATCGTTTCGTTTTCAACCCCTCGTTGATCATACGGTGTCCCACTTGATGTGACCACATTTCACGGTCAAATAAACAAGGTCCAAGGCTAACATGTCCAGAAAAGTGAAATCTTACGGGATCTTTGGAAAATCGCCGTTTTCCTCGATTAACTTCAAACGTGATCCGCCTTGAGTTGCCCAAGGGAACTTTCGAGGGAACTTTATTGCTCGCTTTATTGCACCTATTTTAGACGTCCTTCCTCTTCATTTAATACTCTGAATGAACTCGTTACTCAAATCCTGATTCACCTTGTGACGACAATATACTTAATTTCTTGATTGATTTTCCCTGCATACTGACACAGAAAAGACAAAAGGTAAAGAAGCGTTTCAGGTAAAAATTGGGAGGGGGGGGGGCGTATTCTCGGCATGCAAAAAAAACGGTAGATCGTCAAGAGTAAAATGAAAAAATCACTAATTTTTCAATTTACCCCTATCGGCCTTCATTTTTTTGTATGACGAGATAACCCCCAGAATTTTTATCTCAAACGCTTTTTACACGGGGAATATTTATTTGTTAAATTTTACATAACTTAGTTGAGTAATATTACGGCATTTTAATAAAATTTTACTTACAGTGATTTAAAATGAAATAGGGTCATATTTGATGTGAAAATATAAATTATTAATAAAAATTCTTTAAAATTTGATTCGCGATAAAGTAAGAAATAATACAACCAGAGAATAAAGATCACCTACCAGTTAAACAAAAAGAGACTAACGATTTATTACATATTCAAATAAAGAAAGCAAAATCTACCACTCCAAATATGTGAATAAAAACATCTTTCTATTGAAAATATATAAGATTAGATATAAAAATATAAATTTAATTTGATTTTTGCATTTAATATTGAACAGTATCAGGTATGAAACGTTGTAAATTAAACAGTTCTAAAGTAAGTTTGAAACTGCATAATTTCTTTATTAAAACTTTTAAAAACTTAAAACCCTCAATTTTTAAATTTCTAATCTTTTAAATTTTGCTTTTTGCAATTCTTGAAAAGTGTTTATTAATTCACGAATCTTTTTGATGTAAAGTGCTGAAATTTGTAATTTCTTTTATTTAAAAGTATTTAACTTTAGAAGAAAAATTCTTTGCAGTTTTGAAGGCTTAAACAATGAAAAATTAAAAGCGTTTGAATTTGAACATTTTTGATAAAAAAATTATAGGTTGATCAACTGCAAAAATAAATATATTGGTGATTTATTAAACGTAGTGTATACGGATCCGGCATATTTTGCCGGATTTTAATTTTCTGTTCCGGCATATTTTGCCGGATCTTAATTTTCTGTTCCGGCATATTTTGCCGGATCTTAATTTTCTCTTCCGGCAAGGCACCCCTGTGACTGGATACGGAAATAATGTTGGTTTAAACCCCTACCCCTTTCCAACGTGTCGTGGGGGGGGGGGGGAAGGCACCCCTGTGACTGGTCACAAAAGTTACCGATCTATTACCATGAATTTCGAAAATTTCCCTAAATTATCATATATTTCCATCCATTACCATAATTTTAAAAATGTATGAAAAGTTTGATGAATTATCCTAATTTCTCAAATTTATGGAAATTTATCATTATTGTGGAAATTTATGAAATTTTTGGAAAGGGTGAACTTCCGAAAAGGGTGGACCTCCGATTTTCTTGGGGCTCCGTATAATTATGTATTTTGACGTGCTAATTACGAATATGATAGTGAAAATTGGCTCAAAATTTATTTTCATGGTGCAATCATAAAAAAAAACATAAAAATACTTGTTTATTAGGTTCAGCTCAACTAATATTCCAGCGCTTCGTGGGGGGCGAGAAGGCACCCCTGTGCATTTTTACAAAAATAATATAAGGTCGTACCCCTACCCCTTTTCCAACGCCGCGTGGGGGCGGGAAGGCACCCCTGTGACTGGTAACAAAAATATTATAAGATCGTACCCCTACCCCTTTTCCAGCGCTTCGTGGGGGGCGCGAAGGTACCCCTGTGACTTTTTACAAAAATAATGTAAGGTCGTACCCCTACCCCTTTTCCAACGCCGCGTGGGGGGCGGGAAGGCACCCCTGTGACTTTTTACAAAAATAATGTGAGGTCGTACCCCTACCCCTTTTCCAACGCCGCGTGGGGGCGGGAAGGCACCCCTGTGATTTAAGAAACTATGATTTTTATGGGTTTTGAACATGAAAATCGATTTACTACTGATTTTCTGGGAAACTATCATTCCTATAAAAAAATGCTT
>CAKNWT010284112.1:0-13910 GCA_932066315.1 Andricus coriarius | reverse complement strand
GCCGTCAAATTCAGGAGAGGAAAGATCAAGCCCTACCGCGACGACAACGCGAGAACACCTTCGGTAGGGAGAACACCTTCGGTAGGGAGAACACCTTCGGTAGGGTTATTATTATTATTATTATTATTATTAATTTTACCATAATTATAATGAGATTGCACATAATGACAAAAAAGAGGACATTTGGCATCTCCTTATACGTTTACACCTAATCTCGCCCAAGCACGAATCTATAGATTGTAATTTTCCGCCTGATGACTTTTGAAAGACTTTTTTCACATTCCCAGTTCCAGACTTAACATCATCATATTCCACTACCTCTCTTGGTTCAACATGTAATGACTCTGACTTCTTTTTCGATGACATCACACCTGAAATACATTCGGAAAAAATACTTGAAATCAAATCAAATGCCATTGGGACTGATGAAATACCAATCAAAATGATTAAACTTGCCCTTCCAATTATCTTTCCTATCCTACTACATATTTATAATGCTTCCCTTCAGGTCGGTATCTTCCCAGATATCTGGAAAACGGCTGTTATTTGCCCAATTCACAAATTTTCCAAACCTACTACCCCGAAAGACTTCCGGCCAATTTCTATTTTATGTGCACTCTCTAAACCACTTGAAAAATTGTTCACTTGCAACTTTCCAGGTTTCTTGAACTATCTAAGGCCATTGATCCCATGGAATCAGGTTTTCGTGCAAAGCAAACTGCTTCCCTTTAGGTAACGACGGATCTCAAATTAGCAATCGATAACAGGGAGATCACGATTGTTGTTCTGTTTGATTTTTCGAAGGCATTTGATATGGTTAACCATAAGTTACTCCTACAAAAGTTAAAATCTTTTAACGTATTAACTATTTTAATGATCGGTCTCACAGAATTATTAATAGTAGTGGTAGGCTTTCTGACTGGGGTGAGGTCAAGTGTGGGGTTCTACAGGGCTCCATTCTGGCACCCCTCCTCTTCAATTTGTTCACATCTGACCTTGTAAGTGAACTTCAACATTGCAGCTGCCACAAATATGCTGATGACTTCCAAATTGGGACCAATTTCATCGCTAAGTAGATTACTTGTTCTAGTCCAGGAGGCTATTGAGCGTTTGGTCTTCTGGGCCTGGAAGAGATACTGGAAGAGTACTCTTAATCCGGGAAAAACCCAGGGAATCGTTGTTAGACCTACTTCATCCCCATCACTTGAAACTTTGGTATCATTTCCACCACTTTGTATCGAGATGGTATGCGATGGTTTGTCCGACGATTTAAATTTAAAGCTCAAGTTCTCAAGTTCTCGAATATTTAATCTGCGAATCTCTTTCTAACTTCATTAACTTTTGTAAATATTTCTGTCTTATGCACACAATTTTTCATTCTTCATTTTACCTCAACATGCACAGAGAGCTACTCTGTAGACTCTGCTGATTTATTTATTTTATTTAGTTTATAGATAAGTTATAAGATTAATCAAGTATACTGCCGATCAGTGCTTGCACAAATTTGTAATGACCTTGTAATATCCTGTTCCTTAGAGGGCTATTTAGCCCTAGGGACTTTCTTGAATAAATACAAATACAAATGATTTACGTGATTGAATTCTCAGCACTAGCCGATGGTAGTATCACGGCAAAGAAAGAAGCGGAATGGGCTAAATATCAAGCACTTCTTTTTGAGTTTAGCAGGCTGTACCAAGGCCACTAAATCACTGTCCTTGTTCTCATAATCTGCTGCCTTGGAGGTATGAAAGCTTCATTTCTCAGTCAGGCTCAGTCCGTCACGAACCGGATGCAAAAGGCTGTTCTTCTGAGATCACTTTATCTGGTCCGTCAACACTGTTCCTCATAAAATTCTACAAAGATTGATAGCTCTAAAAAAGTATCCAGAGGTGCAAGCTTCACCTCCAACAGCCCTGTCTGCCTCGTACAGTCACCCGTGGCTAGAGACCATACTCCACTTTACGATGTCATCTCGCGTAAATTTTCCACTCTTGCTTAACTTCTAGGATAAAAGAGGCAGGAGTCGATGACGTACATGATCCGGTTGCGTCGGGATTGGTTGCTTTAAAGATTCCATACCGTCACTTCAGGAGCCTGCAACTTTTCAAATAATAAAATAAATAATAATGGTGGCTCAAACGATTAGGAGCTCGGACTTCACGATAGAAGTCCGGGGTTCGATCCCTGAGCTGGTACCTCTGGAAATTTTTCTATGTGCTATTACCGAGGTGCTGGTGATTCGGGTCCCACCCTAAGCTGCAGGTCCCCCTATGATGCACTTAGCTGCAACCCAGTCCATGGAGTGTGGGGTAATTAAGCAGGCTCTGCCCGATATGTCAAATTAGGCATACTGCTCTTATAAGATCATTTAATTGCATTACAAAAATTCGTCCGTGACTGATGATGAATACAAAAACAGTCCCGTGTAGACTATTCAATAAATCTAACTCTAACAAGAATACCTTTGGCATATTGGGCTTTAACCATCTTAAGCCTGAGAGAAAAATGAGCTTCCTCATCTTTTGTTTAAGATTTTATAAATTTTATAAATCCAATTCGAACCAATCTGATTCATTCCGAAAGAGTTTGACTGACTCCTGTATCCAGGACCGTTCTTTGATGAGGACACTTCTAGCTCCACAAACCTCTACCCCCTTTATATCGACGGAGGTAAATTCGAGTTACGGAAGATCTAGGATAAAGACTTCGATGGATTGTCATCACCTTTGCGTGTGCTTCGGTCAAGTTGCTTAAACTCATCGCCTTTTGATTTTACTGCACCAAACGTGTAAAGCAGTACCTTTTTTGAAGGGCCGTTTTTACCACACGCACATCGTTGGCTGCCGGTTACGGTATTCCAAGATATGCACATGTCTCTCCAATCTCAAGATTTTTAATGGATTTTTCACCTATGAGTTCCTGAGCTCATACCGGTCACCTTAGAGTACCTATATACCGCCGCCACAAGCATGCTGATGTCTTTTTCTGAAGAGGAGTATGGTATATTTTGCAGTTCGTCTTTTACCGCTGTTATGCTTCCACAGTGGCCGCGAGTGTTGGAGGTGACAAGAGTCGCCTCTGGATGCTTTCTTAGAGCTACCATGTACCACTTTATAGGTTTTTAGTCGCTTCTTTCCTGATGGTCTAGGAAGTTTTTTACAATGCGACATGTGTTTAATAAAACCGCCTTCTGAGCTGCTACCAGTACCCTCCTGGCTCCTAAATGTCCAAGATGTTCAGTGCATCTTGCGTACACATTGCCTGTAGCCGACATCACAATAGGATGAGTAGATGCATGTTTCACATTCCTCCATATTGTCTTTACTTGATGCCTTAGATCGCTATACTTGTGGATCTTGGTTGTATGGGTTTCCTGCAAATTTCGGTTAAGTGGACAAGCAATGTCGATGATGTAAACTCTTCCACCTTTTTCTTCCCGCATGACGATGTCCGGCCGATTGGCTCTGATGTAATGATCCGTCTGTATAGTAGTATCCCAATATAAGATGTAATATTCGTTTTCTAAAACGGGCATTAGAATGTATCTATAGAAAGGCATTCATTCTATTAAGAGTCCTAGGTTTAGGGCAAGTTGTTGTTGTATAATGCCCGCCACATCATTATGTCTGTGCGTATATTCTCTTTGAGCCATTACGCGACAACCATCAATAATGTGCTCAATGGATTCGTTGGTATCTCCACATAATCGGCACCGGTCAATCACGTCTTGATGTAGCACATGTTTGCGATAATTTCTGGTTCTGACAACCCTGTCCTGAATAGCCTTTCTCAGCAAAATATTGGATGCCTCACTATCCACTTCATGTTGATCTAACGTTTTGGGGTGCTCGCCGCGGATGGCTTTCTGTCCCCATTGCGTTTCTAATTCCTCTATGGCTTCCAACCGAATATTCAAGTCTTCCTCAGAGGACAGATTCAAGGGCGTGTAATCAAGCTCCGCTTTACAGATGGTGTTGCAAAGCGCAACATCTCGCTGGCTGTTAATATATTCTCGGAACTGCATAGCTTGTGACTTACACAGTGTCCTGACATCTACCATGCCCCTACCTCCTCTATGTCGTCGTAGAACTACCGTTTCAATCGCCGAATTACTGTGGTGCATTCGGTGCTTCGTCATTTCTACGTCGATATTTCTGATTAATCGTTCGAGGTCGGTGTTCGACCATTTAATCAGCCCAAAGGAGTACCTGAGGACAGGGATGACATAGGTGTTGATTGTCCTGATTTTGTTTACCGAGTTAAGAGAACTCTTCAGAACCAATCTGAGTCTTGTAGTGAAGGCAGTCGTTAGGCTTTTCTTAACTATCGTATGCTGAATACCCTTAGATTCGAGAATACCTAGGTATTTATATGACTACCCCTCAGCCATTGCCTGGATGTTATTCTCTAAATCGTTCTCCAGCGCTGCGGTCCCTAACTCTCATCTGGTAAAATACATTATTCTGCATTTATCTAGTCCGAACTCCATGTGGTTATCTTTGGAAAACTGCTGTGTGACATCGATCACTTGCTGCAGTTTCTAGTCCGAACTAGCGTATAGCTTCAGGTCATCCATGTATAGAGATGGGTCAGCTGATGACTATCCTCATCATTATGTATTCTGAACCCATGCGACATGCTATTTAGATTTTGCTCCATGGGTTCAACGCTCACAGTACCATAGTGCACTGAAGGAGTCTCCTTGAAATATACCCGTCATAATGCGTATTGATCTAGTTATCCTTGGTTGTCCATGATCAAAATACTTGATTGTTTACTGCCCCGCGAGTTTTTAAAACATCCTTTTTGTTCTTCTGCAATGATGCCATTATCGTCACAGTGAGAATATACAGGCTGTCGGTCAATATTCAGATGGATTTTGAGCGTCTGGCTTTTTAGGCTACATATACGTAGTACCCTTGAGCATAATGCCTGGCATTAGATCTGGGTGTTCGATGAACTTCTGAAAACACCTTACCAACGCAGGATGCACACTTGTCTTGTACTTGTACCAGACAAGTCACGCGATGATGTAGTTTCTAGTTTTCCTTGGTGTGGGTGGACGCAGGCACACTTGCCCAGTCCAAAGCTTATGCCAATCGTTTTAGAGTAAACATTTACCACTGCCAGAAGGATGTCAAGGTCCTCGTATGAAGAAGCAAAGAGTTTAAGGTCATCCATGTATAAATGTGTTATCGTTCGTGATATTGAATGCATTTCGGTATTTAAATAAGCCATGGACAGATTGCGTCGATACCTGATCGAGTCCTGGGTAATACACCCTCTCTCGCATACACGTTGTTCAACTATTGCACTCCATACCGCCTCGATAGATGTTAATATCCTCTCTTTGAGGTTGCCAGTACATAGCTTGTAGCAGGTGTTTAAACAAGCTATGGGCCTGTAGTTCTTCGGACTTGAAACGTCTCCGATCTTAGGGATCAGTACCGTGCGTCCTTCCACTAGTAGAAGTGAACTTCTTCCACCAAAAGTTGTTGATTTTATTTGGCTCTGGCGCTGAAAACTTCTTAGTTCTAGCGGTAACATTCTTCACTCCTTCATCAGTAATTAGTTGACACTCTTCCTCTGGACCTTGTAACCTTTGCCTTTGGCAAAAGTTACGAAAGAGTGATATATCTGAAGCGTCTTCATTTAGCTTATAAGTATCTCCATATACTTACCCTCAGAATACTTGAATCTCTTCTCGACTAGGCTGATTTTGAACGACACGTGACGTTTAATTGAACAGATAAGAAGGATGAGTAGAAAAGGTGGAATTTTCCTGAATCCACTTTACTCGCCGTTCAAGGCGCTATGTCGCTGTTGCAAGAGATCTAATTTTTGGCGTCCTGTGCTGCTTGATGGTCAACAGTTTTTTTTATGAATGCCATCTCATTGTTTCAATTTTAAACTGAAGCTGTACAATACTCTCGCGGGTCTTACTCGGGCATACTGAAGTATCGTTCATTCTGTTGTCGCTAAAAAGGGAGATCGCCATCTTGTAAGCTGCGCAGTTCAAATTGCAGAGAATTACATCTTCGGGGAGCAAATTGGGGAGGGCAGTATTAACTCCAGCTAATTTGTCCATCCTGAGAAAGACTTAGATTTTTGATCTCCTACTTCTCATGTTGGCATTATATGCTATCTTCAAAGGTGTTCTTGCTAGAATGGATGGTATGTTCGCTGGAGGATGTTGCTCTTCTTCTTGCTGATAAAGAGCTTCATATCCGTTTTTGCGCAAAAAGGATACCTGATCTCTTAAATACTGACAGGTTTTATAAGCATATTCCGGGTGCATATTGAAACAACGTTCATGTAAACTTTGCATGCATCCTCTTCGCGCCGGTGAGCTTCTTTGCCACGAGTTAAGGATGTCCCTCCTGAGTTGGTCGTCGCCTCGATTCGGTCCTATTGCCACTCCCAACTGAACCATGGCCTCTATTTGAGAAAGGCCTATAGTGGGTGGCACTGCGTGATACTGGTGACGTAACCGCATAATCCGTTGCATTGGAGAGTTAGCCCAATGCAATATGGCTGACAGCAAGAGCCGGAGTTCTCGGGCGATGGGATCGCCACATTACACATTATTATTCTTTTTTTTCTTTAAACTTGTTCTCGGGTGAACTCGGTTTTTCATCATAGGCATGGACTGAGTCAAGTGACTGTTGCGATGAGGATGTTATAAGTTAATTTAATACGACGTCTCAAATCCTCTGCGATGATATTGCAGGTACAAAATTAAGAGTATGCTATAGTTTGGAGTTCGTATTTGACCACTGTTAATCTGTTATCCTTGCACAGCAGCCGCGAATGTTGGAGGTGACAACATGTACCAAAATATTTGATAAGCAGTGGTGGGCCCAACATTAGTAGCATATGATGGGCCAATAGTTGAGAAAGAGAGTCGGTTCGAAGTTATCATTTCGGTAGTTGGGTCGACTTCAAGTAGCCATAGTTGGGCCAACCTTGGTACCATATCATAAGCCAATCGCCCGTAATCATGATCGGCCCGATGTTATAATTTCGGTAGTCAAGCTGACTTCACGTAGCCATAGTTAGGCCAACCTTGATACTTTATTTTGAGCCAATATTCGGCAAAAAAAGTCGGCCCTTATTCCAAATATAATATCTCATCTGGAAAACATCGTGTGACGACTAACAGCGTCACCTTTCAGAGAGGTGTCTTTCAGGGCGACACCATGAGCCCTCTTCTCAATTTGCCTCACATTATTGCCACTATCTCTCGCACGTCACCATTCCGAAGGGTACTTCTGCGGTAAACCTTGAAATTGAAAGCATAAGGTCACTCATGTATTTTACATGGATGATCTTAAAATCTATGCGAGGAATGCAGAGCACTAGACACCTTGGCGCTGGATAGACCTATACATGCATCTCCGATGCAGCTAAAAACTTCTTATCCGATGGATTTCGTCTTCCGAACTATCGGCGAGGAGCAAAGTATCTACAACGAACACACTTACCGTCCCGATAGTATTATATTCATTTGGAGTGGATACATGGACGAAGGATGAGCTCAGATCCCTCGATACCGGGTCACGAAAGGTTATGCACATGAACAAAAGCATGCATCTTAAGTCTTCTGTTCCGCCATATTACATCTCATACCGTCAAAGTGGTCGCGGAATACTGAACCTCGATGTCTTCACAACACGTAAGGAAACACGAAAAAGTGGGCTAAGGAGCGCTTCTATACAGAGCAGTGGAGGAGGCTGATAAAATACTTGGTCTTGACTTCAATATCTGTGGTGAGCAAAATTCATCATACATTATTCATCTCGAGTACTCACTCCTGAAGGCAGATATCAAGAAAGCACAGGAGAAAAATTTCCGATAACAGCTCCTCAACAAGAGGACGAATGGAATGTTCCACAGAAATGTAAGGGATCAGTCGATGTCGTGTGAACTAACGTTTGCTTTCCTCAAAACACCCGCATTGAAGTCGGGCACGGAGGGTTTCATTTTGGCGTGTCAACGCGGTGTCATTTCCACTTCAGCATACCGTCGCCACATTCTAAGCCAAGACTTCCCGATGATAGCTGCAGAGCGTGTCATGCACATCCCGAGCATCTAGGACACATACTATCTAGTTGTCCAACTGATGCGGGAACGACGTACATACAAAGGCACAATGCGGTACTGAGAGTACTTTATTCTCGGCTCTGTCACTCTTACGGCATTAGCCCTAATATGCTCCGCCAAGAGCTCCTAGGGAGATATAGTCAATTGTCGAAAATAAGAAGTGACGCATATAATGGAACGCAAACTGTCACCACCCATCTCACGGTCGTGAGACGTTGCCATAGGTGTGCTTCACCGCGTTTCTACTAGGTGGCAAATGACGGTACAGTGCAACCTCCGAATAAGGCCGTGTTCAGGCTTGTAGGGAAATATAATTCCGAGAAATGAGTTACCACCACCCGCGGTCCAAAATCGCCACGAAAAATGTTCGGCTCAACCTCCGAATAGGGCCGCTTGCACTCGAGTCATATTCAAGTGATAATTACATGTATTTTTCTTATTTCAAACTTATTCTCGAGTTAAAAAGAACCCGGTTTTCTATCATAGCCACGGACTAAGTCAAGTGACTGATTCTTACTGATTCTGATTATTATCAGTATTAGTATTATTTTAACTATTTTAAATATATTATTCTAATTCAGTATTAGGAGTAAGGTAAAATGTTCATTTGAGGAAAAATACTCCATTTGTAATTTGCAAGAGGTACTTGGCAGTACAGTACAAGTCCGATAAGTTGCTGTCCGATAAGCGTACACTCTTCTTAAAAAGTCATCACACGCACGGCACGTACACTAATTGGGGTTGTCCTAGTACGTGTGCTGTTTTTCTTATGATTTGCGCATCATTCTTACGCTTGCGCGCACCTAATATCGTGCTACTAGAGGGGGCTTCCGATAAGTCCTCAATCCCTGGAATTTTCCGCCCCTACAGTCCCGAAATGAGAAACTTATCGGACTTCTACTGTATTTGACAACATTTTATCTGATATTATTTCTTTTTTAATTGAATGAAAAAATATTATTTTTCAACAAGGATTGATGAATATGGTTCATTGTGTTACCTTCTTTGAGATAATTAAACCTTTTTATTAATATATTTGTATAAAAATGTATAAGTATTAATAAGTATTAACAATAGATTAATGAAATTTATTACAATCAACTGAAATTTTCATTACTATACTATTATTCAAAGCATAAATTAAGATCAAAACGGAATTTCCACGCGCGGTCTTATTCGGTGGTTCGCCCCGATTCTATGATGAGCGAAGTAGCGGGGTAACTTTCGAACGATGCTTAGAAGAAGCGGTCTTATTCGGAGAGGGCTTATTTAGAGGTTGCATTGTATTTTATGGGATTGTAGAAGGTAGATTTTTGTAACCAAAATTTTAAGCAATATTTATAGGTGGCTCATCATCTTTTAAGTTCTTATGCAATTAACATGCGCAAAATCAGTTCTTTTTTCATTGAAGATTTTAAGCACCGAATTATACACTTTTTAATTTTAAATTTTAATATGTTGTTTTTGAGGTCCTCAGAATCCACATAAAAACATTTTTTCAATGAAAAATTCGTAATAAATATTAACTACGGTTGCCTAAAAAATGACACTGAATTTTTTAGAGTATTTTCCTCAAACGTTGAAGATTACATTTTTTGAGAAAGCTGATTAAGAAACATATAATTAAATCTGCTACATTGAAAATAAATCTGAGTACATTTTTGAAATTTCACAGGTCTACGACTCAAGCTGCACTGTAAAAAAGCTATTGAATTTTACATCACTGGGCGATGTAAATAAAAGGACCCTCGTGTATCGGAGTAAGTTTCCGAAATTTTGTAAAAATCCACGTAGCGATGAATTTTGCAATTGCAGCTCTTGTGATATTCCAATTAGCTGAGGTTGTACTCTTACGATCTACTATTCACGTACCGAAATTGTCAACTTTTACAACCACATAGATCAGAGACGATGGGCCACCTCTAAATACTGTCCCAGGTAAATGTATGTCATAGTCAATTAATCTTAATTCTATCATTAAATGTCAATAAATAACTAGGACATCAAATCTAAAGATTACTGAGAATTGCAATTTTTCCTTGATCGTTTTTAAATAAAAGAGCTTCCTCAAAGACTATTCCATCATGCATTGTTTGTAAATGTAGAAGTAAAGGAAACAAAGAATACTCTAATATTTTATTAGTTCCAATATTCTAATTGTCATGCATAAGAAAGTTTTTTCGAAAGTTTAAGATAGACATTATTCACTTTTAATTCATTTTTTTATTAATAGGTAGGTACATTGCAATTCCTATCAACCTTCCTTAAGTCTTTACGATTTCTTTGAGCTTTCTCAACTGTCTTTAAAAATATTGCTCAAGTTTTTCGTATCCTTCAACTTTTCGCAATTCAAGCCTTGTCCTACACTTTTTACAAATTATCGGCAAACAATTTTTTTCATTTCTTTCTGGTATTTCTTGCATAATTTTATTTGACACTCATCACTAATTTACATATAAGAAGAATTACAGAGGTCGACAAAATGTCACCTATGTATCTGTAAAATTAAACACATCATTTCCGAAGTACTTTTTACGCTAAATTAGAATCTGTCATCCTTTCGTTTCCACCAGCTCTTACTTCAAATGCAGTTACAACTTTATTTTTTATGAAATTTAATACAAAATGTACTAGATAACTTTTTTTAAATATATATGAAATAATTTTGATACGGGAAATAGCTTAAATAAAAGCTTGAACCCTAAACTTTGATCCTTGCTAAAAGAAAATAAGAGAAAAATACTGCTGTGCTAAGGAAAAACTTATGTAAGTGTCATTTTGATAAAAAATGAGTTTTTGGTATCAGTAAACTAGTGAGGAAAAGCTGCATCTAACTATGGCGTTCGAAATTACTAATTTTAACAAAGAATTGCGAAAAATATAGAAAATGAAGAAATAATAGATAAAAAACACGCGCCCTAAAAATTATGCAAGGCGTTCGTTCGTCCATAAAATAAGTGGAAAAAACATACGCAAAGTTCCTCGCGTACTTCTTCGGCCACAAAAGTAGTCAAGCGCGACTCTTATTTTCGAAATTAAAACCTACGCTTTTGTTTCACTTTGCGATTACGCAGTTTTTCCGTCAAAAAGTAATTCGAGTCGACCACGCAATCACGAATCGGATGAATGAGACGTCCCGCACAAATGCTAATTGCGTGAAGTTATAATTATATATACCGTGCGCCCGAGTTCGACTACCTATTTGGTAGTAACTACGTAAGTGATTTTGTGCAACTTTTTAGTTATTACATATATACTATAAGTAAAAAACGTAAGACCATTTTTTAATAGAGATTATTTAAATAATACATTTTTTATTGAAAAATAAGAGAGAAAACATTCACTATATCTAAGTTATGAATTTTGATTTTTGAAAATTTGATTCTACATTAGAGTTCTTGTATATAAGCAGTTTTTCTCGATTATCTCAGTTTGACCAAATGTGTGTTTGCATAAGCTATTCCTTGACCGGCAGATTACTGTAGAGTATTCGGGACCTGCTATATCTTGTTAGCGCGTGGTCTGAGTAAGAGTATTCCAAATAATTCGTGTCTTTCGTAACTTTGTTTATCATTCGTTGGGATAAAAAGTTCTGAAAGTAAGTGCAGTGAGAGTTTATGAGTAAATGAAAATTTAAAGTAAATACAGTGCCGTGAAAAGAGTGATTGAAAGCAATGGTTTATGATTTTTATTGGATATGGCACATCATGCTTATGATATTTGCACAATCCTTATTAGAAAAGGAGAATATACCAGAAAAAATAACGTGAAGTGACGCATTGTGCATAGAGTTCTTAAATGCCCCAGAATCTATGTTGAGCAAATTCTCTCAAGAATATTCTCATCATTTAAACTCGAACAGAGAATTTAAAGCATTTATTGTTTAAACAAATATGTATCATAATCAATACATATATTTTTTACGAACGCACTCTACAGTGTGAAATTTAAATAATGTAATTATTATTCAAGTTAATTTTAGCTATTTAAACGATTACACTTTAAAATAAAACTAAAAATGTAAACAGAGAGATATTTGCTTTAAGAGGTATAGAAAAAAGAATATACGATTTTTTAAAACCTAATTCAAAATGCTCATAAATGCTCATTAAATTCTCAAATCACATGAAGGTCGAGCATATTCTCATGCTCGCGAGAATTTCCCCGAGCACTTAAACTCTTTAAAGCACTAATTGTGGAGTGATATGTCCTGAAACGGCGTTAGTGGTATGGCAAGCACAATAAGATTTAATGATTTTTAGATGGCGTTGGGTAAAAAAATTAAATTTAAGTGGAAAATTTGACATATTTTAAGGTGTAACAAAAAGAAGCACATGAATTCAGAAATTAAGAATGTGTCTAAAACATCAAATTAAGAAACAAAGAGACTGAAATTCAGATAGTAAAGACCTAGAATTAAGACGTTATTTATACTGAAAACTTAGTCTAAGGTTGAGATGATCTTAAATTTGCATATCTACTATACGTGGTTCCTGAAGCCGCAATGGGGGAGGGACGGTATGTGTCAAGGTATAAGCATAAATGTGTACAGTGGCCAATTCTCTATAAATATTGATCAATATTTTTGTATTAAAAAAATTCAGGATAATACTAACATTCTTCCGAAAATGGATGAGTGCCTCATTTCCACACCACCAATATGGTACAATTTGTGGTACTTTTTCTAATATGGTGTCCTCAGTAGGCCTAATCCACTGAAAATTTATAAATAATTTTTTAAATAAAGTTAATAAACTATTATTAGTTGGCAAAGTCATCAACTTTTTCAGGGATTTCATTGATGATTCCTTTATTAAGGGAACCTTTACCTACATCATTAAGGCACATTACAGCCTCTCTTCCGAAATCATAATTTTTTAAGTTAGAGAACGAACCATACATTTGCGTTCGCGTTTATATGTACATCTTTCTTACCCCCTGATTAATTTTTCCTATTTCTTGCCACAAAAAAAGACATTTCTTTCCAAATTAAAGCTTTCCGGGTTAAAAAATTTTGGTATGGGATGGATCTAGGAAAACAGAATTGCTCAAAAAGCATTAAGGAGAAGTATGTTTCCAAAAATTAGTTTAAAAAAATATAAACTCAAAAAATTCCATTTGTGTAACCTAATTATACAAAAAGAATTCAAATGGAAGCGTAGAGCTTTTAAAATTAAAGACTAAAGCATCGTCAACTGTAATTTGGTGCTTGTTAATTCTCTTTTGTTAATGATCCTTCGGCTTTAACGAACACATTCTCACCACGTATCTCGTGCGTCGCACTTGATTTTGTCAAAAATGCGAACTTTTCTACATTATGCAACACTATTATATCAAATTTATATTAAATTTATTTCTGTACCTCGGCGTGGGATTGCTAATTCAGATATTGCAAAATAAAGTACACATTTTATTCATCATGATTACTTTAATATTTGTTCCTTATTTTGCATTAAATTTTATTCTCAGCTACCCTGAAAAATGTATCATTTCAATAAATTTATATTATTACAATTTATAATATACATTGGTATTGACAAAGACGTATTTTCATTGTCTTGTTTTTATAATTAAAAAAAAGTCCGCAGCCTATAAAAAAACAATTTTGTTATTATACATTTTATTGCAACTTGTGTCGTTTTTCCAGAAATTTAATATGTCTATTTTCAATGTTTTTTTTTATATTTGAACCAAAAATACGCATCCTAGCGTAAAGTGATTCTAAGAACATTCTTAGATATAATTTAGGCGACAATTTTTAATTGATAAAATTTTATTGTAGCTTGTGTCGTTTTTCCATAAAGTTA
>CAKNWT010284100.1:0-20936 GCA_932066315.1 Andricus coriarius | reverse complement strand
TCGAAAATAAAAAGTTTTTATTACGGATATTTTTTTCATAGGAAGCGTATGATTTTAAGATATTTCGATGTATCAAGTTAGAAAAAACACCCTGTAAATTGTTGAAAGACAGACTATCGGTCGAAAATCAGATGGATTTTGAGCATCTGGTTTTTTAGGCAATATATACGTAGTACCCTGGAGCATAAAGCCTGACATCAGATCTGGTTGTTCGACGATCTTCTGAAAACAACGTGCCAACGCAGAATGCGCACTAGTCAGGTACTTGTACCAGAAGTTGTGCACCATGTCCGGACCTGAAGCTTTCCATTTGCTTGTTCTTTTCAAAACCGTTGAAACATCTAAAGCTGTGATATTAGTCAGCTCCATTTCAGGGTTATTGCTAGATCTTGACTTCTTTAGTTGGAACCACGCAGAGTTTAAATTGTTTCTGTTCGTTTTCCCTTAAACACCCGACCAATAGTTAGTCATTTCTTCCAATTGAGGCGTGTTGGTGTCTTGCTGGTTGTTTTGTTTTACACTCAGCTCAGGGTAGAACCTTCTTTCATCTGCTTGAAAGGTTCGATTTTGTTGCCTTCTTGCACTACTTTTCTTGTACCGACGCAGTCTAGCAGTAAGAACATCAAGCCTCTGCCATTGGGCGTCTATAATCTCATCCAATATTGCTGGTGTTAATGTCTCGATGTAACGAGGGTGGATGATTTTACTAATATGGTGTATCAGCTTTCTGGTTCTATTTCCCTTTTTATATTGAGTAAGGCGACCCAATTTGCACCTTACTTTGCCGACATCCATATCCAACTTGATCTTCTATGGTGGATCTCGCTCCCTTCCTAAAGGAAATACTGCATTTGTAGGCCTAGTTCTGCGGCCCAACGTTCTAGCGGTTGCCACAGCTGCACACTATACAAGAGTTTGCACCTCTAGCGCAGTTTGTGTGGCATTCAAATGCATAGGTCAAACCTTGCTGTTCAGGTGTTCTATTAGTGCACGCAGATCATTTGAGATGATCATCTTGGGCAGAGAATGCCTTTGTGTTGGTTCTATATGTCTGAACTCTCGTTAAGCATGACCAAAATTCCTTTCAAGGTGCTGTAGATTATCTGGGACTTCACTGTTCAGATTATCGTTATTAATGTCCGGATGTGGCTCTAGTGGATTCGGTACTTGATGTTTATCATCCCTAGAACCTATGCCATCAGCTAAAATCAGGTCGTTATTGTCCACATCTTCCACGGAAAGTTCATCGATAGGAAGCTGCTGTTCCACTTCCATTTCGATGGCAGCTATTTCAACAGCCGAAAGCAATCTGTTTACAGATATTGAGCGTTTTTGATCTGCTAGATTCTACTCTTTTATTCTTATGGCTAGTTCTGGGTACTTAAGTAAGAAGAGTCGATGATGTTGCGCGGCTTCCTTTAACTGATGTTCATTGCCGTCGTTTTTCCACGCCAAATCAACCTGTTGTTTAATCTCCATAGCTGGATCTTCTGAGATATGTAGATTAGTCCTGATGTCCTGCACCTTAGCGATAAGATCTCTTAGTGCGACTTTCTCTATTTGAGGATACTTTGCAGCAAATTTCGTTCTGAAATTGTATCCTTTTTGGCGTGGGGTTTCAAACTTCGCACTTTCATAATAGAGACGCACCAATTCCTTATTCATTGTGGTATCCCACTTTATGCTCTCTCACGGTATTCCTGTTGAGGTGGTTGGCTGCAAATAGCTAACGCTAGTCAAAGCATCCTCAGCAGGCACAGTTGATGTTCCACTGCTTACCGTTTGATAATTCTCCATGATAATTATGGGTTTTAGTGTTCCTCTTAGCCACTTTCCTCTTCGTTCTCTGTCTGTCTGACATGGGAAACCCTGTCAGTAGCAATGCTACAGCCAATATAGCCGTCAAATTCATGAGAGGAAAGATCAAGCCCTACTGCGACAACAACGCGAGAACACCTTCGGTAGGGGGGTTCCGGTACCGGGAATCGAACCCGAGCCTCCTGGGTGAGAGCCAGGTATCTATTATTATTATGTAGACAAGTTGTAGGCTCCGGAAGCTACGATCATGGTTCCTTAAAGCAACCAATCCCGACGCAACTGGAACGTTTACGTCATCCACTTCTGCTCCTTCTGTCCTAGAAGGTAAGCAAGAGCGGGAAATTTACGCGAGAGAACATCGTTCAACACTGTTCCTTGGAGTTAGGTCTCTAGCCGCGGATGACCTTACGCGGCAGACGGGACAGTTGGAGATGAAGGTTTCGCCTCTGGATACTTTTTTAGAGCTACCAATCTATTATTATTTACGAGAAGTTGTAGGCTCCGGAAGCTACGATCATGGTTCCTTAAAGCAACCAATCCCGAGGCAACTGGAACTTTTACGTCATCCACTTCTGCTCCTTCTGTCCTAAAAGATAAGCAGGAGCGGGAAATTTACGCGAGAGAACATCGTTCAACACTGTTCCTTGGAGTCAGGTCTCTAGCCGCGGATGACCTTACGTGGCAGGCGGTACAGTTGGAGATAAAGGTTTTACCTCTGGATACTTTTTTAGAGCTACCAATCTTTGTAGAATGTTATGAGGAACAGTGTTGACGGACCAGATGAAGTGATCCCAGAAAAACAGCCTTTTGCATCCGGTTTGCGATGGAATGAGCCTGACGCTGGCAAGCCGGAATCTTGTTGAGTTGGCTAAGATATTACCATCGGCTGGTGCCGAGAATTCAATCACGTGAATGATCTTGGTCTTCAGATCTTGGAGGAAAATATCAGGCTTCGTAGCACTGATACGTTGAGTGGTGGAGAATGAGAAATTCGAGTAGATCTTACACTGATCATTCTCCACAACGGACTCGAGTTCCCCCTGGGCGTATGGCAAGACGGGCAAGAGATCAACGCCATAGAAGTGCCTAAGATGGTAATATAACACTTTTAGAGCCGCATTGTGTCTCTCGATGTACCCGTAACGTGCATACTTTGAACATCCACTGAGAACATGCCCAAGTGTTTCTGGCTCTTGCTTACACGCTCGGCAGTTAGTATCGCCTACAGGTATATTCATTATGCGCTCGCGGTAAATTAAGGTGTCTGTAACTCCGTCTTGACAGGCAAAAAGAAATCCCTCAGTCTCCGATCTCAATCCAGCAGACTTGAGAAACATGTTGGAAAGACCCATCGAGAGCTCTTCCCTACGTATGATGTAGAATTTACCATGAAGGGGCTTGCCAACATGTTCTCTTAGTAGAAGCGTATGTTCTGCTTCCTGTACACGAATTTTGAGCACCGAAGGTGTTAGTGATGCTAGGCCATGTGTAGTGTCGCTGGAATCAAATGGGAGGCTAAGCTCCTCTGCGGCCCTATTTGCGGCACGGAATAGAAACGCCGCAACATTTTTGGCTTCATGTTGATGTACGAGTCGCATAAGAGAATCTGCACTATTTAGAACTGAGCAGGCTGTAGCCAAAACCGTTCTTCGATGAAGGCACTCCAAGCTTAGCAAGCCTCTACCACCTTTCTCTCGAGGTAGGTATATTCGAGGTACGGAAGATCTAGGATGGTGACTTCGATAGATTGTCATCATCTTGCGCGTGCTTTGGTCAAGTTGCTTTAACTCATCGACGTTCCATTTTACTGCGCCAAATGTGTAGAGCAGTATAGGAACGGCCAGCATATTGGTCGCCTGGATCTTATTCTTTCCAGATAATGCGGAAGCCCAAATTTTTCTGAGAATTTGGCGATTCCTTTTTTCAAGGGCCGTTTCTAACATGCGCATTTTGGGTTTCCGCTTGCGGTATTACAAGATCTGTATATGTTTCTCCATTACCAAGATGTTGAATGGTATTTCCGCCTATGAGATGTACATCCCGATCGTCACTCGATGGTGTAGTTTCTAGTCGTCCTTGCTGTAGCTGGACGTAGGCATACTTGTCCAGTCGAAAGCTCATGTTAATCGCTTTAGAGTACCTATTTACCGCCTCCACAAGGACTTAGAGAGTCTCCTTGGAAGACCCCCCTCTTATGTTATATAGCTGGTAGTCACTTGTCTTTTGTCAGATGTTATGAAAAATCTTGTCCGCCACAAGAGCATAAGCTCTTGTATGCATCTCACTATTTTTAGATGCACCTCCAGGCACTCAAAGAGCTTAATAAGTAGCTCATGATTCGTGTTATCAAGTGCCTTACGGTAGTCAATCCAAGCCATGGACAGATTGCGTCGATACCTGATCGAGTCTTGGGTAATACACCTGTCTATTAACAGGTTCTCCCTGCAACCTGCAAGCCCTCTCTTGCATCCACGTTGTTCAACTGTTGCACTCCATATCGGCTCGATACATGTTAATATCCTCTCTTTGAGGATGCCAGTGAATAACTTGTAGCTGGTGTTTAAGCAAGCTATGGGCCTGTAGTTCTGGGGCTTGACAAATCTCCGGTCTTAGGAATCAATACCGTGCGTCCTTCCACTAGCCACTGCGGGATGGGTTGTTCTCCGTTTAAGAAAGTAGTAAATATACGAGCTAGATGTTGGTGCGTAGAAGTGATCTTCTTCCACCAAAAGTTGTTGATTTTATCTGGCCCTGGCGCTGAAAAGTTCTTAGTTCTAGCGATAACTTTCTTCACTTCTTGGGCAGTAATTAGTGGACACTCTTCCTCTGGAGCCTGCAACCTTTGCCTGTGGCAAAAGTTACGAAAGAGTGATATATCTGAAGCGTCTTCGTTTAACTGATAAGGATCTCCATACACTTTCTCCCAGAACACTTGTATCTCTTCTCGACTAGGCGGATTTTCAACGACACTTGACGTTTTATTGAACAGACGGGAAGGATGAGTTGAAAAGGTGGAATTTTCCTGAATCCATTTTACTCGCCGTTCAAGGCGCTGTTTTGCTGCTGAAAGAGACCTTATTTTTTTCGTCCAGTGCTGCTTGATGGTCAAAAGTTTACACTTGTTCAGCGTGAATTGTTCGTGAGAATGATTTTGTGAGAGGAATTCTGGATGGAAATGGTCAGAGAGTGGGATTAGAGAAGTAAATTAAAAAGTCGAGAAAACTATGAATTTAATAGATGGTAAGAGGAAATGGAAACCCTGGAAGCTCGCTTGTGCTAATATAGTCTGTAAAGAGTAGCAAATATCCGACAAATTTGAATTTAACCTATGTATTTAAGTTAGAATAAGTACATTAAGGGACTTATGTAAGCGATTGTTAAGGGAAAGCAGGCCCCCAAATCCGTAAAAGGAAGGGATTAACTACATACAAGAACCTCGTCGAATTTGTCACAATAATATGGAAAACCGAAGCAGGCAAAGAGAAAAAAATTAAGATTGCAAGATACTGATCACAGTGAACTATTAATGGATATAAATAACTTTAACCAAAATAGATCTCGTAGACTCTCGACAACGAGGGATGTGTCAAAGAATGAGCAACTGGCCAATCAAATTTAGAAATAACAAAGAAGAGAGAACCGCTCATTTCTTAGAGGAACTGAAAATATTTAAACGCAGAAAAAAAATTAATCACTGCGACATTTTAGAAAATTTGGACGCATTATTGACCGAGGACAGTAAGGATTGGTGTCCGATTAATAAAACTTCTTGGAGATCATAATCAGATTTTTTCGAAAGCTTTGATAATGCCTACATCGATAGACGATTTTAGGAGGAAATTAGGCAAAAAAGTAAATTTTGTAATCAAAAACGGACTCAAGACATACACTCATATTTAAAAAAGGAAACAGAAAACTATTTAAAAGTTATATCGTGCAAAAAGTCGCGGATGGGAATTACGTAGATCTTATTAAAATTTTAGAATCGAAAACGAAATATATATAAACCGAAATTAATTTAAAACTTTTGAGAAATTAGAAGACTTAGGTAAAGAATAAGAAACTGAGCTTTCTAATTCGAAAATACGGGGGCAAGTTTCATAAATTACCAAACCAAAAACCAAAGACGAAACCGAACAAAAACGGAACAACAGTAACGGGGATAAAAATAATCTAGAAAACACAAAGGATGATAAAAGGAAAAACAAAAACATTCTAAATGGTAACCAGAAGGGAAAATAACGTCAAAATAAGCATATAAAAATCGATTTTCATTTTCACCACTTAGATTCCCTTTGCTGTCCTTTCAACCATAATACCAAAAAATTAGTCAAAGTAGGCGCTGCCCGTCTACTTGGACTACTCGTCTATTCCCTACTTACCCCTCACTTCCTACACTTCACGCCCTTATTTTCACTACTTCCCCTGTCATCATTTCTACTCAATTCCCCTCACCTCACTTCTCCTGATTCCTCTGCCCTCATTTTCCCTTACTTCACATCCGTTATTTCCGGTCATTTATAAAACTACATGTACAGGTACCATATTGAATTCAATATGAAACGCTTAACCTTTACACGGCCGGAAAGCCGATAATATCGGCTCTGGAGGAAAATCAGTGTTTTTTTTTCAAGAAACATGACCCCGAGTGTTTTTGGGGTCGC
Organism: Andricus coriarius; assembly: GCA_932066315.1. Classification (NCBI taxonomy): domain Eukaryota; kingdom Metazoa; phylum Arthropoda; class Insecta; order Hymenoptera; family Cynipidae; genus Andricus; species Andricus coriarius. Next base: position 14,454 of record CAKNWT010284100.1, on the reverse strand, counting down.
TAATCATGAATCTGGGGTCAGATTTTTGAAATTCCTAACAGGGGACCCCCAACCCCCTCCCCCAAATGCCCAAATTTGTCGGTATCCCCCAAACTCGGTGATAACATGACCCCTGGGATTTATGGGGTCGCTGATCAAGAATCTGGGGCCAGATGTGCAAAATTCACATTAAAGAGCCCTTAAGCTCCTCCTCTAAATGCCCCGATTTTTCGATACTCCCGAAACTCAGTAGAAACATGACTCCTGGCGTTTTCGGGGTCGCTGATCACGAATCTGGCGTGAATATCAGCGACCCCAAAAACTCCGGGGTCACGTTTTCACCGAGTTTCAGGAATATATAAAAATTGGGGCATTTAGAGAGCGTTGGGGGACCCCTTACGTGCATTTTTTTAATCTGACCCCAGATTCGTGATCAGCGACCCCAAAAACGCCCGGGGTGTTTTTTTCACTAAGTTTCGGGAATATCGAAAAACTGGGGCATTCAGGGGAAGGGGCTTGTGGCCCCCGACGTGAATTTTTTTAAATATGATCACAGATTCGTTATCAGCGACCCCGAAAATTCCCGGGGTCATGTTTTCACCAAGTTTCGGAAATATAAAAAAATGTTATAATCCAACATTTTTTCTTTAATTTATCCGGTCGGGAAGCCGATATATCGGCTCGGCTTATGATATAAATTTTGTATACAGTTGATACATGATACAAGACAAAAATTTGGGCACCTTTAAAGGGCGGTTTAATATCTGAAATCCTGGTCGTCTAAAGATTAACATGGAGAGAAGGCAGATTAATGTCGTAGTAGGGATGCTTACTGGATATTGCCGATTGAGAAAACAGTTGACCAAGATCAGATTTGGAGACAAGCCTCGTTGCTGAAAGTGTGATTTTCGTGAGGAGACAGCTCATCATATACTTTGTTAATGTGATGCACTGGCATCACATTTAATATATGAAATACCTGAAGGGTTACTTTCTGGAACCAGAAGACTTTCATGACATCTCCTGCAAATCTGTGTATGCCATTATGGTAAAGACCGACCTTATGGGAGATGGTTAAATTCTAGAGTATAGTACAATAGGTTTTACCAAAGTTCTTTGGGCAGTTATTGCCCTGCCCTACAGTAGAATAATAATAATAACAATAAGTAGGCGTAGGGATGTGGCGACCCCACCGCCCCAGAGCTCCGGCTCTTTCAGCCATCCACGTTGCATTGAGCTAACTCCCCAATGCAACGAATTATGCGGTTACGTCACCAGTATCGCGCAGTGCGAGAATATCGATTTAAATTATCGGAACAACTCAGGAGGGACATGCTTACCTGTTGGCAAAGAAACTCACCGACGCGAATAGTATTTATGCAGAGGTTACATGACGGTTTGGTCAATATTCATCTGGAATATGCTCATAAAACGCCTCAGTATTTAAGAGATCAGATATCCTTTTTGCGCAAAAACGGATATGAAGCGATTTCTCAGCAATAAGAAGAGAAACATCCTCCAGCAAACATACCAGCCGTTCAGTAAGACCACCTTTATAGATAGCCGATAATTCCCCGACGATGTTAACCTCTGGAATCTGAACTGTGTAGTTTACGAGACAATAGAAGTAACGATACTTCAGTACGCCTGAGTAAGACTCGCGAGCGTATTGTACAGCTTCATTTTAAAATTGAAACGGCGAGACGATATGCATCAAATATTCAGTTCGTGATCAGCTACATAACATAAAATAAAAATGCACTCCAAAAGTTAGGGCACTCGCTCGAAACTTAGGGAAATCAAATCACACGTTGAACAAGCCTAAACTGTTGACCATCAAGCAGCACTGGAAGCAAAAAATAATATCTCTTTCAACAGCGAAACAGCGCCTTGAACGGCGAGTAAAGTGGGCTCAGAAAAATTCCACCTTTTCTACTCATCCTTCCCGTCTGTTCAATAAAACGTGACGTGCCTTTAAAAATCCGCCCAGTCAAGAAGAGATTCAAGTCTTATGGAAGCAAGTATATGGAGATACTTATCAGATAAATGTAGGCGTTCAAGATATATCACTCTTTCGTAACTTTTACCAAAGGCAGAGGTTACCATGTCGAGAGAAAGTGTGCCCACTAATTACTGCTGAAGAAGTGAAGAAAGTTATCGCTCGAACTAAGAACTTTTTAGCGCCAGGGCTAGATAAAATCACTAACTTTTGGTGGAAGAAGTTCACTTCTACACACCAACATCTAGCTCGAATATTTACTACTTTATTAAACGGAGAACAACACATCCGGCAGTAGCTACTGGAAGGGCGCAAGGTATTGATCCCTAAGACTGGAGATTTGTCAAGTCCAAAGAACGACAGGCAGATAGCTTGTTTAAACGCCAGCTACAAGCTATTCACTGGCATCCTCAAAGAGAGGATCTTAACATCTACCGAGCCGGTATGGAGTGCAATAGTTGAACAACGTGGATGCAAAAGAGGGCTGGAAGGTTGCAAGCAGAACCTGTTAATAGACAGGTGTATTACCCAGGACTCGATCAGGTATAGACGCAATCTATTTATCGCTTAGATTGACTACCGAAAGGCATTCGATAACATGAACTATGAGCTACTTATTAAGCTCCTTGAGTGCCTGGAGGTGAATCCAAAAATAGAGAGATGCATAAAAGAGCTCATGCTCTTGTGACGGACAAGATTTGTCATAACATCTGACGAAAGACAAGTGACTACCAGCTATATCACATATAAGAGGGAGGTCTTCCAAGGGGACTCTCTAAGTCCGATACTTTTCTGCATCTCTGTCTCTTGCCTCTATCTAGTGTGCTCCGAGGAAAAAGCTCTGGAAAGGCGGTAAATAGGTACTCTAAAGCGATTGGCATAAGCTTCAGACTGGACCAGTGTGTCTGCGTCCACCTACACCAAAGAAGACTAGAAACTAAATCATCGCGTGACGATCAGGATGTTTAACTCACAGGCGGAAATACCATTCAACATTGTCGTAATGGAGAAACATATACATATCTTGGAATACCGCAAGCGGAAACCCAAAATACGCGCGTGTTAGAAACGGCCCTTGAAAAAAGGTATCGCCAAATTCTCAGAAAAATATGGGCTTCCGAATTATCTGGAAAGAATAAGATCCAGGCGACCAATATGCTAGTCGTTCCTGTACTGATTTACACGTTTGGTGCAGTAAAATGGAACGTCGACAATTTGAAGCAACTTGAACGAAGCACACGCAAGATGATGACAATCCATCGAAGTCATCATCCTCAATCTTCCGTACCTCAAATATACCTCCCTCGAAATAAAGGGGGTAGAGGCTTGCTAAGCTTGGAGTGTCTTCATCGAAGAACGGTTCTGGTTACAGCCTGCTCAGTTCTAAATAGCACAGATTCTCTTATGCGACTCGTACATCAACATGGACTCTACAATGCTGCGGCGTTTCTATGCCGTGCCGCAGATAGGGCCGCAGAGGAGCTTTGCCTCCCATTTGATTACAGCGACACTGCACATGGCCTAGCATCACTAACACCTTTGGTGCTCAAAAGTCATGTAGAGGAAGCAGAACATACGCTTCTACTAAGAGAAAATGCTGACAAGCCCCTTCATGGTAAATTCTACGGCATCATTCGTAGAGAAGAGCTCTCGATGGGTCTATCAAACATGTTTCTCAAGTCTGCTGGATTGAGATCGGACACTGAGGGATTTCTTTTTGCCTGTCAAGACGGCGTTATAGACACCTTAGTTTACCGCGAGAGCACAATGAATGTACCTTCAGGCGAAACCAACTGCCGAGCGGGCAAGCAAGAGCCAGAAACACTTGGACATGTTCTCAGTGGCCATACGCCCAGGGGGAACTCGAGTCCGTTGTGGAAAATGATCAGTGCAAGATCTACTGGAATTTCTCATTCTCCACCGCTCAACGTATCAGTGCTACGAAACCTGATTTTGTCCTCCAAGATCTGAATACAAAGATCATTCACGTGATTGGATTCTCGGCACCAGCCGATAGTAATATCACGGTAAAGGAGGAAGAAACACGGGCGAAACATCAAGCACTTATTTTTGATCTGAGCAGGCTGTACCAAGTCTACAAAGTCCATCTTGTAGTTCTCATAATAGGCTGTCTCAGAGGTATGAAAGCTTTATTTCTTAGCCAACACAACAAGATTCCAGCTTGCCAGTATCAGGCTTATTCCATCGCGCACCGGATGCAAAAGGCTGTTCTTCTAGGATCACTTCATCTGGTCCGCCAACATTGTTCCTTATAACATTCTACAAAGATTGGTAGCTCTAAAAAAAGTACAAGTTCCAGTACACGCTCTGCTACCATGATTGTAGCTCTAAGAAAGCATCCAGAGGCGACTGTTGTCACCTCCAACGCTCAATGTTTCAGGATAACAGCGGTAAAAGACAAACTCCAAGCTACACCATGCTCCTAATTTTGTACCTACGACATCATCGCAAAAGATTTCAAACATCGTATTAAATTAATTTATAACATCCTCATCTCATCAGTCACTTGACTTAGATTGTGGCTATGATGAAAAAGCGGGGTTTCCCCGAGGACAAGTTTGAAAGAAAAAAAAATAAGGTACTTATGCCGTCTTTATAAATATACTACACATAACACAGCACTTAACTCTGAAAATATTTATTTCACACAAAAATGTTTTAAACAAAAGTTGTAGCAAATTTAATCCACTATAATTTGAGTTTAGACCTTCTTCTAACAAGCACCAAACAGGAGTTTGTATGTCTTTCAGGATGTCGAAATGTACTATATTACCAATTTTCATATCTTAACTATTTTTGCATATGAAATTCCCCGTAAAACTAAAAAAGAAAGGTTCTGGCTCTAGAAGCGGCTTTTGAGTACGAATTATTAGTAAAATTTCATGTTTTTTAAAAATATCTCATTTATAGTTCAATCTACATACAAATTTTGAGTGTCATGTTTAAGTAGTATAAATTCCGTGAAAAGCTAAAAAAACATTTTTTAACTACAATATATCCTGGCTTGCCGTTTCCTGAAATAGAACAATTTTTTTATAAAATCTTGTTCAGCGCGTAGTTTCTGAAAATATATCGTTTATTTGCACAAAAAATTGGTACATGTACCTAAAAGAGTATAGTTTGAATAATAATTTTTGAAAATTTTCAAATTTTATTTCAGGACGCGATAACCCAGGATATATTGTAGTTAAAACATTTTTTCAGGGAATTTAGTATACTTAAACTTAACACCGAATCATTTTTATGTAGGATCTACAAACGAGATATTTAAAAAACTGGAAATTTCACACAAAATTTGTACTAAAAAGTAACTTCTGAAGGCCATACATTCTAAACTATTTTACCAAATGCACCAGAAATGAGCAATTTCCAAAAAACTGATTTTTCTAACGTTCTAAACCAATTTAAAGAGGTCCCACATATCGCTTTTCCTTAACACTTTGGATATTTTTTTAGACGAGAAAATGCAGGGTTTAAATAAATATAACTTTAGAACTGAGCTATTTTCAAGCCAACGTTTAAAAAAGACTGTACTTAAAAAGTCAAAACCTAAGATATTTTAAAAGGCCACCAAACGATTTTTCGCAAAAAAGAGTGAGGAAACACCGGGATGGGCAAGCACCTTTTCAGTGAAAGTTGGTTCGAGTTAAGCGTGACAAGAGAACTTAACAAAAGAAATCCAAATTTAAAAGATAGTGACTCAAGCATTCAAGGCTCATTTATTTTAGGCAAAAGTAGTATTAGGAAAAAGGAGAAGGATAATAATGCGAGGAAATTTGTCTATAATAGTAAATAAGAGGATTCGTACTAAAATTGCGATAGAAATCTTTGAAAAAAAGTTACTAATTCGAACACTATTAAACTTTTAGAAGATAAAGTTAAAATACATTCAGTAAAAGAACATGGAGCGACTTCCTTAACGAAACACAAAATAGGCATGCAAGACCGCGACCCAATCAAAGAGCGGTATTACCACGTTAGGTATAAAATAAAAGAAATAATTTATGAGACAGTAGATAAATTATTAGAGCAGGGAATAATAGAATCTTCTTGACACCCAATACCTTTAACGACAGAAATTCTTGACATATTAAGAAAAAATAAAACCAATCCTAGAATTTTTCTAAACCTAAAAATATTAAACAATTAAACGCATAATAGGGTTGACAAGTTGGTACAAAAAATTTGTTCCACACTTTGCCGAAATAATAGAACAACTAAATGGCATTCTGGAAAATTAAAGACCTTTTAACTTCAGTACTTACGGAAACAATCGTCGGCGTAAGCTACGTGACTGTATACTAGAGTGGTCCAAAATAAGCAACTGTTTACATGTTCAGAATATGCCTATTTTTTTGTTTTGTTGTAGTCATTTTGCAGCTCTCTCAAAGCAACTGTTCCTATTATGAAGTTTAACTGGTAAAAATACAACTTCTTGTTCAAATTCAATTTTTCATAAGATGTTATGAACCAATTTATTATATCTGAGAGTTATTTATCCCCCGAGATTTTAAGAAGGATTTTGTCAACTTTTCATATTATAGAAATATTATGTAACAATTTTACAACAGGGAGAATTATAACAAAATTGCAATATTTGCAGACTTATTGCACGATTTGGTGAAGTTTGTCTGAAGTGAATGTTTTACATTTGTTTTATATTTCAAAAGACTTTGAGGAGTTCGCGACTTTCTGAATGCTGAGTGAAAATTTAACGATTTTTTAGATGAAGAAAGTGATTAGTTGAACAAAGTCATCAGTAGGACTTAATGTGAGCTAAGTCCTCAATATAGAAATTGTCTGGCGTGCTGTTTTCGTCCATCGTAGCTCAGCGCTCATTGGTTGAACGTAAAAGGTGAGGTACTTCTTCAGAGTTGAGTGCTAATTGAGTGATCAGGTGACAGAACCGAGAATAACAGTGCGAACGTGTGAAGCTAAGTGCTTACTCTTTAATTTTCAAGTTGGTTTTGAACTTTTTGTGAACAATGGCGGGACAGAATGGAGGAAATAATAAAATAGATGCGATGACAGTAGAAGAGCTTAAGAAACAATTAGAAGCATTAAGACTTCTACTCACAGAAAGTAAAGCAATTTTACGAGAGAGTCTTTGAGGTGCCTTGGAAGAGGATCACGGTGATTTAACTTATGAAGAGGAACACGATCCTGACAGTGCACAAATAGAAACGATGTCGAAAGTGGAAATTGTAAATCAGTTATGTAAAACAGTATGTCCGATTGTGGGATCCGAAAATAATCAAATATTGTTTATTTAGCCGTCCGAAGTCAGATAGCGCTGGAGTACACGTGTGTGAGGGTATGAGTATGACGAGAGAGTTGAAAAAAGATGGCGATTCGGTTAAGCAGGTGAACACGTCGAAGCCTGGTAATTCTTATGTATCTTTTCCTTCTCATCAATTAAATATATTAAAACGTATTTCGGTGTATTTTTTCTGTTCGATTTACCGATCCTGCAGAGTTGTGCAATCTAATCGTAAATCGCATAGTGATGAATACTCTACAAACAAAAAGAGTAAAATATAAATAACCTTAGGCGACCGATATTATAAATTTGATAATATCTTGTGCCGCTTTGCAGTAAAAAAATCCTTAATTGTTCAGGTCCATTTAAACATGTGTCGACGTTTCGGACTGGTACCAGTCCTCTTCACGGACTCTAAGGAGCGATACAGAGCTTAGAAACGTGTGCATCTTTTTCTTTAACAAAAAAAAAACGAAAGAATAAATGCAACATACCATGTCAGACCAATGTCGAGAATAAAATCCAAATAAAGTTAAAAGTTGTTTCAAGTAATAGAGTCTGTTTGAAATAATTGCCGATCGAAACTTTGGTATCTAACCTGAAACAGTAGATGAGTCCATGTACGTTATTTTCTTTAGTAATACTGATATTTGGTTACAAAAGGGTTAAATTATGAAAATTAGTGAGAGATATTACCTTGAATTTAGATTATAATTGAAGTTTACTTCTTCTTAAAACTTTTTAGAAGAGAAACATAACCTTAACTGCTCACGAGTACATTTTTTCTGTAGTGTTTTTTTAAACTGTTCTATTGACTGTCGTTGACTATTTTTTTTAAACTTTTTTTTCCAAAATCCATTTCATTAAAAAAAAGATTGAAATTAATATGAAAATAACAAGGATCAACGGGGGAACTGCGTGGCCTTGCAGTTTTAAAGTTATGTACTGATGTAGAAATATTTTTGAGGAAGTAAATTATTGCAGTCACGTGGTACAGACGATCACGTGACTGCAGCGACGTCATTTCCTCCTTTTGAAAACAAATTAAGTTTTGAATGTCATTAATAATAGTTTACTTAAGTTATACCAAACTATTTCAAACTATTTTTCTTAGCGAAAATTAAATTGTGATCTAGAGTTTTCAGACCTTGGATGTCATTGATTGCAAGTTAGTTCATAGACGACGTGTGTTTTATGGTCTTTTTCTATGGGATCTTTATTAGATTTATATAGTTTTTGAAGTTTGTTACTCTTGAGCATTTAAAAATCTGTTTAACTTTTTTGGAGAAATTATCAACGTATGGGACGACAATTACTTTTTTGGGCTCAGCATCAGTTTCATTCCCAAGTTCGTTATTAGTATTATTATTGACATCGGAGATATTACACAACTTAGTCTTGTTTTACAGACTATGAGTTCTTCTGGATATCCGTTTTGCATCAAAGTTTTTTTGACTAGAGTTAAATTATCTTCATGGAACCTTTGGTCAGCTAGCTTTATGGCCCTATCTACCAAAGAGTAAATTACGCCAATATTTACAGAGATCGGATGGTAGGAGTGAAAATGATGATAGCGCCCTGACCAGGTTGGCTTGCGATACCAATTTGAAATTACACGTCTGTCTTCTACCATTAACGTGACATCGAGAAAGTTAGAATGCAAGAGTATAAGAGATATAAAAAGTTGTTGTACTAAAACAGCTTAAGGAAAACACGCCATCACTATGTTTCACACTTTTGACTTTAGCAATCCCATTATTTCGTCTATAGAAAATAATAAAACTAAAAGAGAAATTCCTGAAATGATTCACATAATTCGAAATAAAAAATCAGTTAATTTACGTACACACATCCATGGTCTGAGTACTCTATATCACAATTTATTTTTTACTGGGCAAAATAATTTGAAATAGTTTGGTATAACTTAAGTTAACTATTATGATTGACATTCAGAACTTAATTTGTTTTCGAAAGGAGGAAATAGCGTCGTTGCAGTCACGTGATCGTCTGTACCACGTAACTGCAATAACATATTTCCTTAAGGGGTAACACCTATGTAAAAATTTCAAAAAATCGTTTTTTTGTAGCTAAAATGGTACAGAATTACGTTAAAAAAAAAGTCCTCAAATGATTTTTCAAAACAAAAAATTTTTCTCCGCGTTATGAGCATCAGATGATAGGGATCCCACTGAGCGGTCGGACGCACGCGGCGCGCCCTTCGCTCCGAAATGCTTACCAGCCTCAGATATCCCTTAGGGACTATTTCTACTAGTAAATAGTATACATAGCTACCGATGGGTGGCACTATAGTTAGATTTTGAACTGCATTTGTGTTAGTGTATTAGTGTAGCGTCAGTTTGACCGTTGCATCACGCTGACTTTGAACGCGTTTTTCTCAAAACCACTTTTTTTAACACAGCCACTACAATTATTTAGCCAATTTATATCCGATTGATTTGAAACTTTGACAGAAGCTTTATAACATCATTTTCTAGGGAATGACGTAGGATTTTATTAATAAATTGAAAACTTTTTGTTTTACGACCGATTTTTCATGATTTTTTTATACGAAAAAAATTTTTTTTCTCAAACTTCCGCCATTTTGTTAAAATTTGAGTTTTTACGAAACCCCTTGCGTGGTTCTCTTGCTTTTAGTTCAAACATTAAGAAAAAACTTAATTTTTGCGTTTCAGATCAATAGTGACGACGAAAAGTTGGTGGCCATGGAGGCCTATCTGAAAATTCCCCTTATGCTTGTAGCTCTGTATTACATAGGTGTTACCCCTTAAAAATATTTCCATCTCAGTACATAACTTCAAAATTGCAAGGCCACGCGGTTCCCCGCGTCGGTCCTTGTTCTTTTCATATTAATTTTAACCTTTTTTTAATTAAATGGATTTTGGAAGAACAAGTTTTAAAAAATTAACAAAACGATAGTCAATAGAACAGTTTTTAAAAAAACACACTTCAGAGAAAATGTACTCGTGAGCAGTTAAGGTTATGTTTCTCTTATAAAAAGTACTAAAAAAATGTAAACTTCAATTATAATCTAAACATAAGGTGATATCTCTCACTAATTTCAATAATTTGAGCTTTTTTATAACCAAATATCACTATTACTAACGAAAATAACCTACATAGACTCATCAACTATTTCAGGTTAGATACCAAAGATTCTATATGTAATTCTTTTAAACATACTCAATTAATTTAAACAAGCTTTAATTTTATTTGAATTTTATTCTGGGCATTGGTCACACATGGTATATTGTATTTGTTCTTTCGCTTTTTAAAAGAAAAACATTCATACGTTTCTAAACCTCTGTATTGCTCCTCAAGAGTAGAAATAAAAGCTTTCATAAGGTTGTTACAATTTGTGAGCAATCTCGAGTGGTTAATCATTCCAGGATTCAGGGCAGGCAGATATTCTGGGCATTTTCCTGTCATAACGGATGTCCATATCTCTCTCATGTACCGTTGATCAGTACTGGATCTTCCGAGTCTGCAGCCATCATCTCGATGAAGTCATTCTCTATATCTACGTACGGTATACACTCAAAATCAGAAAAAGGCAGTGTTCGACAAATTTTCAGTGTTGAACCTATAGAGCCCGGAAACGCTGTTGCATCTGATGTTTTCCCATCCATGATATAAAAAAGATCAGGTCGATTGGAAACAAACTCTTGATCATAATTGCTCCCATCATCAGTATCGAACGATTTAGTGCGTCTCGTCACTGTTGCAACATCGACATGAAATGCTCTTCTTACCATTATTGGTTTTTCCCACAAAGTAGATTTCGTGAATTTCAGGGTTTTCCTATCTCAACTGATATCCCATCCAATCAACATTAATGGCGACTAGAAAATATTTTGTGTGTAACCCATTTTTCGTTTTCACTCAAAAAACATCAAGGCCAAAACATTTTTTTACAAATTTCACGATTTTTTTTAGAAATGAATTCTCGATCGCTCGGAACCTGGTATTTACTAAAAATATAGCAGAAAATATTAGGGTTCTTATCGCAAGAATGTTTAGAAGTGGAAGCTCGAACATTAGTTCGAGTTAAGAAGCTTTAATTTTTAGAAGATCCGTACATTTTTGAACGTTTTTATTTTTAGTTGTCATAGTTGTAAAGAAGTAGCCCGCGCGATAGAAATCTTGGAACGATCGCAGGTGAGTCTGCCATCCTAGGGGTGATAACTCTCATACCTACCCAGGCCGAAGTATGAAGTATAAGAAGTATGCTTTCCCATTCTGCTGAGGACAATGTTAACTCGTCGTCGGACACAGTGCGGCTTCATCCTCACATCCCAATACCCCCCGCAGGGCAGCGCGCCTCCTCTGGCTTCGTTAACTCAACAGCCTCAAGAACGAATCATTCTACACATCACCTTTCGGTGCAGTTGTCACCGTCTTCAGCTTCTGTCGAGGTGGCAGGATTTTATTGAAATAGTTTTTCGTATTTTTTTGTATTCATATGATATTTGTTTAAAAACAAATGACAGAAGCTATCACAATAGATGTGAAAAGGAAAGGTAAACAAGAGATACCAAGATTAGATTCAGAGATCGTATAAACACGAGAGCACCCATTTTCCAAAGATTTTAGTCGCCACGTCTTAAGCAACAAACACTTGATTCGAATTCAGCGACCTCAAAAACAATAGAGCACCTTTTTCCAAGGGTTTTAGTCACCACAGCTTCAACTTTAACACCAAAATGGGTTCTTTTAATGTTTTTGAGATATATTTTGAGGTTAGAAATGAACAATAACCTGACAGGGGTAAGCGGGCACCAGCTTCGGATTCAGCGACCCTAAACATATGAAGATACACTTTTTTCTGAAGGTTCCATTCACCAAGTCGATGTTTAGCTGTTTTTTTAGGTTAGGGGCGAACTAAGACCTGATATGCTTAAACGGATCTCAGATTCGGATTCAGCGACCCCAAAAACATACAGGTATGGTGGTCTAGTTTACCGTAAATGACACTTTTTGTGTGTGCCTGTGTTATTATGAAAAAATTCATGGATATATATATATATATATATATATATTTTTTAGTGCTTGAAATATTAAGACATTTTATTTTAGACAATCAATGAAGAAGTTCGAAAACATTTGAATTAAAGTCAGTGTAAAAAAATAGTTGCATTAATGGAGTAAAATCATAAGAAATCGAAGACAAAAAAGAAAGGGTCACCCTAGTGAGAAAACATAATTTTATCCAAAAAGTAATTGCTTTAAAATCATACCTTGAGTCATCGGATGACGAGTCGCTGTCACTATCACTTTGTGAACATTCAGACTGGCTATCAAATTTGCGTTCATTAGGTTTCATGGGTCCGTACAGGACTGTGTTGAGAGGATAGTATCTTAATTCAGAAGGAGTATATTCTCTGTAGTAATCGGTATACTGTCCAGGTATAAGAGCAACTGGATAGTGGCTGATGTTACGTTCTACTTCGATCGTTTGTTCTTTCTTCGGCATATGAATAGTAAAAGTTTGTAAATCTAAGCTAGACTTTCTGGCGTCTATACGCGATTTATTTAAATTTATATTCCATGAGAGGGCAGACTGCACTGCCATTTCAGCAAGATCTATTCTATTCTTCTCAGCGTTTGCTGCTGCTGTTAATTCTTTTTGCTTTTTCGAATGCTCTTTAACTTGTTTCTCACGCAGATGTTTTCGGTACTCTTCGTATTGATCCGGAAAATCACTACACATTACGTCCAGTACTTCCGAACTACATACTGCCGTGAGTCCTGAAAAAACAAAGAATGTACATCAAAATATAAGAAGGTGTCTGCTGGTTACAAAATAACTGGATAGAACCGGAAATACAGTGGAAAAAATAGCTACTTGTGATACAAGTGCGCAAAATAGACGATTTCTTATGAATGTGTATTTCTAATTATTAGCCGTTGGCTCGAAGCACGAGTCGAAAGCGAGCGCAGGAGCCGAAGCCAAGAGTGTATGCCGTAGACGAGTGCCAAGAGCTTAAAATGAATAATGGAATCACACGAGCCAGCAATAACCTGTAAGCACGGGTATCACACGTTATTTTTGCAACAACCGTCCGAGAAAGTTTCACGATGAAGGCTGCTCCGAAACATTGAAAAGAGCCCTGCATGATAACGTCCTAACTCTGCTGGTGTGCAAAGTTTCTTATCTCTAATGTGAGCGCTCAAATGTGCCCACCGGTGTGAATAATAACTATATTTCGAAATGCACATGCATCAATATTATTTTCCAACTTTCGAGGTGGGTGTCGCATAAACGGAATTGTTCAGGATTCTTAATAATTAACTGGAGGAGTCAACATTTTCGTAACCCGAACGCAACCCGACAAGCAGACAAGGTCCTTCTAAACCCCCAAAAAAACAATAGGGTCGTTGCATGATATACGTACGAGCGTCGCAGTGGTTACTACTCCATAACGTGTCAGGCGAGCAGTACTCATTTTCACACCAGCAGGAGGTAGAGTAGGTGGTGTTTTTTTTGGTGGTATTTCCAGTAGACCTTATCCACAGAATGAATGATTATGGATGTTGCGATTGGGAGTTCAGTGTTCTACTGTAATTTTATTCTTTTTGATATTTTTATGGACCTGGTTCGGCAACGTTTTCGCTGGTTGAATGGAGCGAAACTTCATCGTGTGAAATATCGTACACTAAAAGTAACTTAGCTTAGTATAATGGAACAGAGAGATAAGACACAAGGACGATGGACCTGTGCTTTTTCTTGAAATTTGCATGACTACTAATATAAACTTAGTAGGAATCAAAACAAAATTGAATCTTAAGAGTCGCCTGAAAATGACATAGAGAAGTCTAAGTGGCGAGACCAATCGCCTACTAAATACTGACCGGTGCGTGTGCAACACGCTGCCTTAGACTGTAAAATGCGTATGTGTGTGTCAGTTACACCTTAACCTAAGATAGTATAGATAAGAAGCAAATCACCTGACATCCACTGACCAATAATGACACCAAACGTACGAAATGTGAGTGTACCGCTTGAATTATACCAATGTATAATTTCCTGAAAATAAACCAAGAATCTAATGATAAAATTTGGACAACCATCACAAAATGCTCCTATTGCAATTCCTAAAAACAAAATAAAAATTTGTTTCTTTGGGCAAAAATAAAAAAGAGGACAGAAAAATGAGAAGGCAACCAACCAAATCCC
>CAKNWT010284073.1:0-12796 GCA_932066315.1 Andricus coriarius | reverse complement strand
TTAATTGTTTTACAATTACCATTTGTTATAGACAATTGATTTAAACATTTTAAATGGCTTAACATTTTAAATGGTTAAAGTAGAAATTTACGGACTCAACTAAGAATATTTTTGCGATTACTCTTCACTATGAATCCTTTCAAATTAATAGCAATTAATTATTATTCAAACAATTTTTATAAACAAAATCAGAGTTATGGTATTTTTAAAAGAATAGGCTCGATTTTTTTACGGAGTCAACTAAGAACATCTTTGCGATTACCCTTCGCTATGAAACTTTTAAAATTGATAACAAGTGTCAATTATTTAAACAATTTTCCTGAAAAAATTCAGAGTTTGGTTATTTTTAAACGAATAGGCTCAATTTGTTTACGGATTCAACTAAGAATGTTTTTGCGATTACTTTTCGCTATAAAACTTTTCAAATTGACAATAATTATTAATTATTTAAGTAATTTTCATAAACAAAATCAGATTTTGGCTATTTTTCATCGAAAAGTCAAAATTGTTTCGAACATATTACCAGTAATGTGTTAGATTGCACATTCACTTTTTAATTTCGGTTTATGATGTGTAAACATCTTAGATAGCGATATGGATCTTTATAAAAATTTTCAAAACTTTGCGAAATCATTTTAGTTTAACTTAAGAAATGATTTGAAAGCTTTAAAAATCTTTGTGAAATTTTAGCATTTTTTGTGAAATATTTGCGAAATCTTTTCAGTATAAGTTAATGTTCACCAAAGACGTTTACACATAAATTTGTCTTGGGTGGTAGTTTACGATACATGTACTAATAATTTGTATTTTTTCATCAGTTTCTACCTTCTGTCTTTCATTTTTATTCACCGAACTATTATTACTGAATTTCAAAAATAATTTTTTATTTAATTTATATGTATTGCTATAAAAATGTGTACGAAAATTTCGGATATGATGGCACGTGCTTCAGAATCAAAAGATTATTTACATCGAGAGAGGGCACCCATACGAAGCCGTGTACAAATGAAAGTTATTAGAGTAAAAATAATTATCATGGTATTTTATTGACCTTCATTTAGAAATAAAATAATTGCATCCAACAGAATTAAACGCACGCAGAGCGCGTTTGAGGCTCTAGTTTTGTTGAAAATTCGTTTTTCATTTGAAAATTTATCTCATTTGTGGAAAATTCAATATTTAATAAAAAGAATTTATCTATCCATTATTACCCTATTTTCGCGAAAATTCATTTTCTTCCCTAGAGAAAAATTTCCCAAAATATTCATCGAATCGTATAACCAGACTTTTTTGACTTCCATAAACTGTCTTCCATATACGCTACACTTGAATTTTCATACAGATAACTTGAATAATGTTAGGAAGTACTTATTTTATAATAATTATCCTAATTTTTTGTTACTGAAAAAATTTAAAAAAGTTTAAGAGAATTAGAATCTAGGTATATACTTAATTTAGAAGCAGATAATAATAATGATTATTAAAGTTAAAAAGGAGATTATATCTATTCCATTTTTAGGAACAATATCAAATATTATCAATAGACTTCTTCACAATTACAACATAAAGACTGTTTTTAGAACTGATCATAAATTTGATAAATACATTAAATTAGGAAAAGATAAACCTGTGATTTATGTTGGCCAACCTAGTCCAGTTAGAGTAACAATAAAAGAACACAAAGATAATATTAGACTTGCACAAAAATATGATAGAGATATTAGTCAGCATATAACTAATAAACATTCAGGAGATATTAATTTTATAAAAAGGGATGATATTGAAATTCTACATGAGCAACCTAAACATTATGTATGTTGTTTTTATGAAATGGTTTTTATTAAGAAAGAAGGATACAAAAGCATGAGTCTTATTCTGATTTGAATACTTTCGACAAATCTTATATGATGATTAGTGATCAATTATACTAGTTTGTTTATGATCTCACTGTTTTCACTGTTGTAAATTCCTTAATGATTCAATAATATGTTACAATTGTCTTTTGAATTCTCAAACGAACAAATTTAGTTCAATAATATTTATTATTTTAATTTTATTTGTATTCCTATTCGATTGATACAGAATTTTTAGTATTGGTATTACCACGATAGAGTTGTTGCGGTTGCTCAGATTATATCTACACAGAAATAACAGTTTTTAATAACTAATTTTAACAAATTCCCACACGAGGGATTACATTTTTTTTGCATTATATTAAATTTATTTATTTTCACGTAAAAGAATTTTTTCCTTTTATGCATTTTATTTCACTTAATGTTTAACATAACCTCCAAACATGTAATACATTTAATCATATATTACTATTTTTTATCACAGGCTAATTCCTTATAACGACACTCAAAATTATGACTCAACAATCTTTTCTATTAAACAATATAATTTTTTGAATTTTTTGCATATGAACTAGCAACCAAAAAAATCCGTACTTATCTTTGTTTTTTAACTCAGTTTTAACCTTTTTAGCTTGATTTTAATGGTGACCAAATTTTTTATTTTGTAGAGCTTCTATTGTTTTGTTAAACTAATTTATTTATCATTATCGTTTATTTTTATTTATATTTTAGATCAATTTTAATCTGATGAGGAAACTGGTACATGTTTCGAAACGACACACGTTTTAATTCCGTTATGAACTTGACACAATAAATTATACTATTTTGGTCTGGAAGCAATCGTTTTGACTTTGGTCACCACTTTCATCTATTATATTCCCAGACGTTAACAATAAGAAGGATTTAACATCACCTACTTACTTCAATATTTCTACTTGAATTAGTTCCGTAAAGTTTAAAAGAAAACTTTATTTCTTGTGTGATTTTCTAGTTTCTCGTATGTTCCATGTTCATGTGCTAACCTAGGCTTATAAGTTACTTTGTGGAAAGACTGTATCTGTCCCACCACAATGTTAGGATCTTGCGAACAGATTAAGGCATAATGAATCAGAAGGGCGAATTTGTAACGTTACTGCGTGCTCACGGCCCATTTACTATATCGCCTAGCACGAGCTTCCTCCGTGAGAATCGCAACTTACAAAACGAAAAAGAATAATAAAACACTTTATTATTGCTACTCTTAATTTTATTTCACCTAAAAAATGATAATGGCAATAGTGGAAAAGAAGGTTCGTAGATTCACCGAAATAATGGAACTTTTGTTACAAGCTCAATCTTTTTCTGCAGAACAGACAAAGATAAACATTATTTTAGCACTAAGCAGTTTTTTTTAGCAATCATTTCCCCGTATCAAAAGCAACGTTGCCCAAAATTCTATCAAAACGTAGGAACGAGGGTGATTTTTCATGAAAACAGGGTATTAATGGAGAAATAAATTCCTTCAAATAAAATAAATGTAAATAACATTTTGAGCACAATATTGAATACTTTGAATCTCTGAAATTTCTAGTCGAAATATGTGTGATCATCATTAGATAATGATGATCTGCTAGTAAAGACAAGATCAAATGATGATGATGGTTCAGCCAGTAAATGCAAGATATAATGAATACTAGCCAGTGAAGTCAAGATCAGATGATGATGATAATTAGGCAGGAAAGGCAAGATTAGCCATACTAAATACTAAAAATTTGACAAAAATTGACACTTTTGACAGTTTGACAACCAGGACAAATCCTTAGTACGCCTGGACACCTAAAATACAAGGATAACTTTTAGGGAAAGCTGATGATGGTGATGATGATGATTATGATGATCTAGCCAATAAAGATAAGATCAGACGATGATGATGATGATGATTCAGCCAGTAAAGGCAAGATAAGATCATGATGTTGATCCAGCCAGTGAAGATAAATATCAAATTATGATAATGGTTTAGCCAGTGAATGCAAAATCAGTTCATGATGATGATAAAGATGATGATTTAGCCAGTGAAGACAAGATAAGATGATGATGTTGATCCAGCTAGTGAAGAAAAGATCAAATAATGATAATGATCCAGCCACTGAAGACAAGATCTAATGATGGTAATGGTCCAGCCAGAGAAGGCAAGATCGGATGATGATGATAATGATTTATCGAGTGAAGATACGATCAGACGATGATGATGATTCAGCCAGTGAAGGCAAGATAAGATGATGATGTTGATCCATCCAGTGAAGACAATATCAAATTACAATAATGATCCAGCCAGTGAATGCAGAATCAGATGAGGATGATGATGATGATGATGATGATGATGACCTAGCCAGTGAAGACAAGATAAGATGATGAAAAAAAAAAAAACGAAACAGAACAATAAAACACATTATTATTGTACTCGTAATTTTATTTCACCAAAAAAATGATAATGGAATGAGTGGAAAAGAAGGTTCACAGATTCACCGAAAGAATGAAACGTTTGTTACAAGCTCAATATTTTTCGTTAGAACCGACAAGAATAAACATTAATTGGAAACTAAGAATTTTTTTTTAAATAATAATTTCCACATATGAAAAGTAACGTTGCCTAAGATTCTATCAAAAC
Organism: Andricus coriarius; assembly: GCA_932066315.1. Lineage (NCBI taxonomy): Eukaryota > Metazoa > Arthropoda > Insecta > Hymenoptera > Cynipidae > Andricus > Andricus coriarius. The sequence continues at coordinate 8,296 of CAKNWT010284073.1, read as the reverse complement.
ATAGGAAAGACGGTGATTTTTCATGAAAATAGGGTAATAATGGGGTAAGAAATTCTTTCAAATGAAATAATTGTAAATAACATATTCAACATATTATTAAAAACTTTAAATATCTACAAAAAACACAACTTTCAACAAAATTCAATAATTTTCAACAAAACTGTTGAGTTTTAAAGCCGAAGGACGAATTATTTACATTCAACAAAAAATGGAATAGTTACATTACTAGTTGAAAAAATTAATTCTTAACAACAAAGAAAACGAATTTTCAACAAAATATTTACTTTCTTAACCAAAAAAACAGGAATTTTCAACTAAGATGATGAAGCTTACAAAACATGAATTTTTAACATAAGATTTTAACCCAAAAGCTGATTTTTTAACCCAGAAGTTTAGTTTTCTAACAAAAGAATACTTAAATTTTCAACGAAAGAGATGAATCTTCAACAAAAAAGTGATTTTTTAACAAAGTAGATCAAGTTTTAACCAGTTAGCTGAATTTCTCACCAAAAAGATTACTTTTTAAGGAAATAGTTGCATTTTCATCAAATTAATAAAATTTTTCAAATTAAATACTAGAATTTTTTAATAAAAAAAATCACATCATCAACCAAAAAGATAAATCTTCAAAAAGATGAATTTTCAACCAAACCGAAAAGATGATTTTTTAATTTAGATGTTTAATTTTCTGATAATGGAATAGTCAAATTCAAGAGCTTTGAAAATGTTAACTGATTTTAGTAATATTTCAAATATATTTTAAAAGATTCTACGGAATTTTTAATTTATTTCAATATTTTGAAGGAATTTAAAAGGATTTCAAACATTGTAGGGCATTTTAAAATATTTCGAGAAACTTTTCAAATATTAAAAAAATTGCAATGGATTTCCGAGGATTTTAATAATTTGAACGTATTTTAGTAGATTTTATAGGAATTAAGGAAATATCAGATTGTGTAGAATTTTATAAGATATTATAATATTTTAATAGATTTCAAACCATTTATACACAAAAACTAAGGGATTCTTTTAAATCCTTTGCAATTTTCTTAAATTTTTTAATTCACTTGAATTCTTCTATATTATTCTAAATTCATTTAATTCGACTCAATTCAATATATTACAAATTTTGGTTTATTTTTTGTTTAATTCATCCTTAAGTTGTGCCTTTCCTATTTTTTTAAATTCTATTGAATTAAATTTTAATTCTTCTTAAATCTTACGAATTTATCCTGAATTCGTTAAAATCGACCTAGAATTCTTATAAGTTTAATCGAACTTTTGTTAATTAAATAGAAAATTAGTCACATAACTATTGCACATTAGGTACTCTTAGTCACTTTTTGGGTTAGAAATTTGTCACCTTTGGCGAAACTTTTGTTCATTTTTTGGGTTTAAATAGGTAATTTTTACATTTTTTAAATTCAAATTAGGCTGTGGCAGCCCTCAGAATGATAAATTAAAAATTGATAAATTTAAATTTGTTCTATTTCATATATTAAAAATTTGATATCAAATATTTTACAAGATTGAAATTGTCGTCTTTTAACAATAATGGTTAAGGAAAATGAAAAATTAGTCAGGAAAAAATTAGCGAAAAGTCAGGGAAAAGTCAAGGAATTTTGAAAATTAATTATTGCGGCCGCCCTGATTTCTTAATTCTTTAAAGATACTTTTTCAACATTTATCAGCATTAGATACGCCAAGCTGAAATTCTTGTGTGATAATAATGGCTCATATTTCAAGTTCCTGCGTAATATGATTACGCGACCCTTTATCTTTGAACCCAATTAAAACCCTTGAGATCCCAGAGTAAGTTTAGAAGATAGTAAGGACCTGGAAAAATTCTTTCAAAATCCCTTTTTATTTTTTCTTGTCATAAATTTTTAAGCATTAATTTGGAAGCATAAATTCTTATTAAATGTAATCGCAATCAGATCTAAAGCAGGTTTTTATGAAAATACGGAGTTGCTGTAGATTATAATCTAGCAATCAGTGCCAGCAGATCTAGCCAATGAAGACAAGATCAAATGATGGTGGTGATGATTCAGCCAGTGAAGTCAAGATCAGATTATGATGATGATGATCTAGAAAGTGAAGACAATATCAAATGATGATAATGGTTCAGCCAGTGAAGGTTAGATCAGATGATGATGATGATGATCTAGCTAGTAAAGACAAGAGCAAATGATGATGATGACGATTTAGCCAGTGAAGGCAAGATAAGATGATGATACTGATCCAGCCAGTGAAGACAATATCAAATGATGATAATGGTTGAGCCAGTGAATGCAAAATCAGACGATGATGATGATGATAATGATCTAGCTAGTGAAGACAAGATCAAATAATGATAGTGGACTAGCCAGTGAAGTCAAGATCAGATGATGATGATGATAATGCAGCCAGTTAAGACAAGAACAAATGATGATAATGGTCCAGCCAGGGAAGGCAATATCAGATGATGGTGATGATGTTCCAGCCATTAAAGCCGGATTCGTTTGCAGCATAAAAAAATCTATAAGATTCACCTTCTGTCATTTTTGTAACCGACCCTCGCAGGACCGTCTTATTAATAAGTGATGGTTCCTAAAATATCAGTTGATTTTACAAAAGCTGCAGTCACAAGCATTTCTCCGCTTTCTCGTGCTTTTATTCGATTTCCTACCGCCCTCCAACTGACTGACTTCAGATTCATTAATAAGCGTCGCCGTGATTTATCTAGCAATGGGGCTATGTAGCGGAAAAGAGGTCATAACCTGGGGAGAATCGAGCTTTTGAAAACCGTCGAGCAAGTAACGCTTTGAAGATGAAGAACGGCTGCAGTTATTTCAATTAAATTATTCAGATTTCTTTTATTGCAAGAATTTGTTATTTCTTGAATTGGCAAAACTTAAGCAAAATTATTCGCTGCTCAGAATGTTGTATTATCATTTCGCCACCCTAGAGTTATACTATACTGTGCCCACTTTTTGAAACTTTTGAACCATTATTATTTTGAGGCTCAATAAGTCTTAAACTTTGCTTTCCGAAATTTTTTTCGCTTAGCTGTTGTTTGAAATATTTTAGTGGAATTAATCAAGTATAAAATTTATCAGTTTAGAATGCGTAATTCTAAGGTCTTTACTTCAAGAAATTTTCGTTTTTGTGTCTTGATTTCGAATCGCTGGTTACAAATTACAAATTTTTGAAGATTGTATTAATTACGATTAAGAAATAATAATTGACTCTAAAAGATTATGGGAATAGGGAATTCTAAATCTGTTCAAAATTAAAAGATTTTCAAAATAAAACATCAAAGATTGCAATTTTTTAAAATATGGGACTGCTTCAACCCGAGATCCAAACAATCGTGAACTTCAGATTTGACCTTTATAAATACATTTTTATTTATAGAAAATACTACCTCTAAATTATTGTTTATCGATGATATTTGTCTTTAATGGATTGAAAGAGATTTGAATTTTATTTTTTGATCAGAGAAGTGTCACGAGTTACAAAACCTTTGCTCTCCCCCTTCTATGTATCTTTTTAGTACGTCTTGATCTTCGAGAAATCATCAAAGTTCTTTAAATTTTACTTCTCAATACAATTTCCTTGAGGAAGATGTAATTTTTATACCCTGACTACCAGAACAACTTCTTAGCACGTCTAGATTTTCGAGAAATCAATGAAATTCTTGTATTTTACTTCTCAATGTAATTTCCTCAAGGAAGATGTTTTCTGGACACCTATAATACCAGGATAACTCCTTAATACGTCTCATTCATAGAAAATTTAGCAAAGTTCTATAATGTACATTTCTGAATACAACTTTCTAGGGAAGATTTATTTTTGACACCTAGACTACCTGGACAACTTCTGAGTAAGTTTCGATTTCCGAGAAACCATCATAGTTCTTTATATTTCAATTTAAAATACAATTTCCTTGGATAAGATGTATTTTTAACACCTAGATTTTTAGGACAACTTTTTAGTGTGTCTCGATGTTCCGATTTCTATTAAAGTTCTTTAATATACACTTATGAATACAATTTCTTCGGGAAAGATATATTTTCGACAATTAGGCTACCAGAATTACTTCGTCATGCGTCTCTATCTTTGAGTAACCTTCAAAGTTTTTCAAATTTCACTTTTGAATATAATTTTCTTGAACAAGAGTTATTGTTGACACTCAGACTACTGCAGCAACTTCTTGGTGTGTCTCGATCTCTGAGAATCCATCAATTTTTTTGAACATACAATTCTAAATACAACTTCCATAGACAAGAGGTATTTTTGACACATAGACAACCAGGATCACTTCGTACTGCATCCCGATCTTTGAGAAGCCCCTACAGTTTTTTAAATTTTACGTCTAAATACATTTTTCTTGAAGAAGATGTATTTTTGACACCTAGGATACTAGGACAACTCTTTGGTATGTCTGGATTTTTTGGAATCCATCAAAGCTCTTTATTGTAAACTTCTAGATACAATTTCTTCAGGGAAAGTGTTTTTTGACACCTAGACTACCAGGCCAACTTCTTAGTGCGTTTAGATTTTTAAGAAACCACCACAGTTCTTTAACAATCCCTTTTGAATAAAATTTCCTTGGACAAGATGTATTTTTGACACATAGACTACTAGAACAACTTCTTAGTGCATCTCGATCTTCGAGAATCCATTCAAGTTTTTTAATATACACTTCTGAATATAATTTCCTTCGGGAAGATGTACTTTTGACACTTTGACAACCAGGACAACTTCTAAGTTCGTCTGTATCTTCGAAAAATCCCCATAAAATTAAATTTTACTTCTCAATACAATTTTCTAAAGGAAGATTTGTTATGGACACCTACAATACAAGGCTAAGTTCTTAGTACGTCTTGATCTTAATCATCACAGTTCTTCAAATTTGAATTTTGAATACAATTTCCATGGACAAGATGTATTTTTGACACTTAGACCACCAGGATCACTTCTTAATGCATTTCAATCTTCGAGAAAGCATCAAAGTTTTTTAAATGTCACTGTTAAATACAATTTCCTTAAAGAAGATGTATTATGGACACCTAGAAACCCAGGATAACCTCTGAGTACGTCTTCGTCCTTGAAAAATCATTGCAGTTCTTCAAATTTAAATTTTGAATACAATTTCCTTGGACAAGATATATTTTCGCACCTTGATTTTTAGGACAGCTTCTTAGTGCGTCTCGATCTTCGAGAAACCATCAAAGTTTTTTAAATATTACTGTTGAATAAAAATAACTCGGGGAAGATGTATTTTTGACACCTAGGATACTAGGACAACTTCTTATTTTGTCTGGATCTTAAAAATCAATACAATTCTTTGAATTTTATCTTCTCCATACAATTTCCTCAAGGAAGATGTATTATGGACACTTAGAATACCAGGATAACTTCTTAGCTTGTCTTCATCTTTGAAAATCCATCAAAGTTCTTTGATATACACTTCTGAATATAATTTCTTCATCGCAGAGTATTTTTGACACTTAGACTACCAGGAAAACTTCTTATTGTGTCTGGATCTTCAAGGAATCAACCAAATTCTTTATATTTTTACTTCCTAATATAATTTCCTCATGGAAGACTCATGGACACCTAGAATACCAGGACAACTTCTTAGTATGTCTTGATCTTTAAAAATGCATCAAAGTACTTTAATATACACTTCTGAATACAATTTAATTGGACAAGATATATTTCTGATGCCTACACTACCAGGACTTCTTAATGCGTCCCGATTTTTGAGAAATCATCCAAGTTTTTTTAAATTTCACTTTTAAATACAATTTTCTTGGACAAGGTGTATTTTTGACACCTACGATAGTAGGAAAACTTCTTAGTATGTCTATATCTTTAAAAAATCGATACAATTCTTCAAATTTTATCTTCTCAATGTAATTGCCTCAAGGAAAATGTATTATGGACACCTAGACTACCAGGAAAACTTCTTAGTATGTCTGTATCTTCGAGAAATCAATAAAATTCTAGACATTTTATCTTCTCAATGTAATTTCCACAAAGAAAATGTATTCTGGACACCTATAATGCCAGGATGAATCCTTAGTACGTTTTGATCTTTGAAAAGTTCTTTAATATACACTTCACAATACGATTTTCTAGGAAAAGAAGTATTTTCAACACCTAGACTACCAGGATAACTTCTTAGTGCTTCTCAATTTTCTATAAAGCATCACAGTTTTTGCAATTTCACTTTTGAATGTAATTTCCTTTGGTAAGATGTATCTTTGAGATCTAGAATACCCAAACTTTCGTGAACGAACGATAAGGTAAAGAGCACCTGGCCGGAAATCGGTTGACCTGGTGTCGAATCCCAGTGGAGTGAAAGAAGTAGATCTTTTTTCGGAATACATTTAATTTCAAAGATAAGGTAAAGGTACCTATCATGAAACATGTTCGAATTATGAACTAGTTTGATAAAAAATTAGATTTATAAATAATTACACAAAAAATATTTGAGTAAAAATTATTATATTAATAAGTATACAAGTTAGGCTCTTCATCTATGTAAAAAGCAAGTATGGTTCTGAAGTTTTAAATACTAAAAAATAATTTTAATTTTCTTACCTCTAAACTGGGGGAGAATGACTGCCATTTATCCGAGTCAGAAGGCTTGATACCTATAATTTATTTTATCTCGTGTATTCACAAATTTCAATTATTTCAGATGTCATGTGATGTCAAATGACAGCTCAAGGTTTATAGATTAGTTTTCAATAAAAAAACGGTTTTTAACAAAATAGTTTAATTTTCGACCAAAGTGATAAATTTTCAAATAAAATGATGAATCTTCAACTGGAATGGTTGAATTTTCAACCAAAAAGATGAATATTCAACCATGAAGATTAATTTTTTTATTAAAAAAATACAAATGAAAATGATAACTTTTTAACCAATAGCTAAATTTTACAAAAAAAAGAGATGAATTTTCAACAAAAAATATAAGAGTTAAATGGTAAATCAAACAAATTAATTTTTAACAGCACCAAAAACTGGATTTTCAACCAAAGTGTGCAATTGTCAAACAATGTGATGAACTTTAAACTAAAGTGATGAATCTTTTATTGGAATAGATGAATTTTATACAAATTTGAAAAAAAAGAAATTAAATTTTCTGTTTTAAGAAACTAGTTTCGAACAATAAAAATACGAATTTTCAACAAAATAGTTTAATTTTCAACTGAAATAGTCAAATTTTTAGTTAGAAAAATGGATTTTCAACCAGGTAGTTAAATTTTCAGAGATAAATTTTCAATTATAAAGATGAATCTTCAACGAAAAGAAAAAATTGTTAACAAAGGATTTTAAATTTTTACCAAGGAGTTAAATTTTTAATTAAAAAGGACGGATTCTCAACAAACAATGTAATATACTTGTAATTTAAACCCTAAAACATTTTAATTATAAATAAAAGAAAGTTGAATTCAATATTTACCAATTTCCAAGAAAAGATCTTAAGTTGTCAATTACAAAATATTTTTCAGTCAACAGAGAAAACAAATTTAAAATAAACTTGAATTTTGAAGAAAAAATTTGAATTCTCATCCAAGAAGATTAATTTTCTACCAAACGGAATGAATATTCAACAAAACACATTAAGTTATTATTAAGGACAATAAAAGAAAAAAAGCAAATGAAAATAGTACTTAGTCTAATATTTTAGTTACACTTCACTTTAACCAAGTTTCTTAAGTTTTTACTTCATCCTTATTAGTTTTTTCTTCTTTTTCATCCACTTAAATAAAAATGCATTGCCTATAACAAACATTTTTGAGCAATAATAAAATTTAATCCACTTCCTTCTTGAAAACTACCCTTCATAGGTTAGGTTTGTCAATTGTAATGAAAACTTTTATTGAATTTATTTATTCCTATGAACAATTAAAATAAAGTTTATTGTACTAATTGGTTTGATTTAATATAGAAAATAAGATAAAATAAGCCACATTAATATTTTAAAAAACACATTTCTTTGCTGTTCCATAATAGGGACATGCATTATGGTAGTTCTGCGTTTTCATAACTATAATAACTTTGAATGTAAATAAGTTTTCGGTGTCAAAGGTCCAAGTAATAATAAACATGTAGAATAATAAAATAATTTATTGTGAAATTTGTTCAAAAAATTCACATTTGTCATATAAATAACAAATAGTGTTTAAAAAAATTGAAACATCATGAAACCATTTAAAAGTATAAGTATAAGTATTGAAAGACAAAATATCTTTGTGTATCAAAGTTTTAATATAACCTCCTCCATCAGAACAAT
>CAKNWT010284071.1:0-12863 GCA_932066315.1 Andricus coriarius | reverse complement strand
CAGGAAAATTACACCAAAGACGATCCGTTTCCAAGGCACGTGAGATTATCTTTAACTGAAATTCAAACTGTACTTATTTTATTGCTCAAATAAGTTATAATTTAGAAGATATTGGTTTTTAAAATTAATAGAAACTATTTTGAGTATAGCATGACCTTAAAAATCCTCGTTTAAAAAGTTAATGGACCCAAAAACTGTCATGGAAGTTTTTGGATCCATCAGAAATTTCCAAAATTGTGTTGTTACATTTTATATTTTTGATTCGAAACTATGCTCAAATGATAATCTCTTCTTACTTCGTAAAAAGTATCTTTATTCTGGTGAAATAGTTTCAACTGTGCCAAATAATTCATTAAAACAGTTTTGTAATTGGAATAAAAAAATTTAGAACAACAATTTTTGCCAAAATTGCTTGCTTAAATTCCACACATAAATTTCATGCCGAAGTTTTACAAAAATTTCTGCTAAATTATTTTATATGGAAAATACATGTGCCAGGCGACTAAGTTTGAATTCTAGTTATCGCCTGCTGCTCTTGAAGCATGCAAGTCAAAATCATCTTCTTTGTGGAAGTTACGTTTCAGAATAGCTTTCGGTCTAGTCCAACGTCTCCATCCCTTGCATGAGGTATGTGAATAAAATTTTTCTCAAGGAAACTAAGTTTAAGGCGAACTTCTACGGCTCTTCCGTTAATCCGTTAAAGCACTGACTTCAAGACAATGCATTAGGTGCACTATCAACATCTTCCTAGAGGAAGTTACGTTCCACCCTAATGGGTTCCTCAAGAAAACGACAACCAACCTATGCATCAGGTGTACTAAACTCGTTCTCCTAGAACGTCTGATTTGAGCAGAACTTTAGGGTCCCTTTAATAGGATCCTCCAGAACACGAGATTCATACCTCGCGCTTAGATGTGAGAAACACATTCTTTGCAGAAGAATATTGATGAAATCAGTCAATAAAACGTATTTTTACACCTGATGCATATAACTTGGATATCGTTTCCTCGAGGAAGAGGAACCTACTCGGATGGAACATAACTTGTTTTGAGAAAAGTGTTATTTGTGAACCTGATGCATGGTTTTGAAGTCAGGGCTGTAAGGTTTCGACTAAAGAATAGACCAAAAGTTCTTCTGAATTGTATCTTCTACGAGGAAGATGTTTTTGAATGATCTGCAGCAAACTTTTTCGTTTGGACGTCAAAGTACTTTCAAAGTTTCGTGAAAGTAATTTCTACGCGCAGTTTCCATAGAACACTTTCCTAGAATTGTTTGAAATCGTTTTTCATAAATAGATGTAGAATTGGACGGTAGACATTTTGATTAATCACATGCGGGAACAAACTGAGCCATACTCGGCTTATATATCCGAGGACTGGTTTCATGCTTCTCCCTTCCATTCCTTTCTTATCTGAGATAACATTTTTCTTTCACAATGTTTATCTATATACCACGTTATGTATACGAGTATAACATGTGAACACTAGGGTGATGAATTTTTTTTTTTTTTTTTTTGAATTTCATGCGAGACCACTCGGATTCTCAAAAAGTATCAAGAAAAAAAATCTGTAAAAATTTGAGCGAAATCGATATCATAAAAATATAAATGAAAATGGCTGACATATTTTTTGCTTCACCTTCAATGAATGTTCTAACATATAATGTTGACCTGATTCCGAAAAATTGTTCATGATATTTAATAACAAATTAATAATTACCAAATATGGCTTAGTTAACAAATAATGTTTGCCATTAGTTTTTTTCAAAATCTGTACAAACATTGGTAATTGGTCTACAAACAATTATCTATTAGCTAAAACACTCGCCCTCATTGTTAAATATCCCGAAAAAAATTTCCTTCAGTATGTATCATCTTCTACGCATCTGACGATATTGAATACGGAACTTTTCGTTTTCTCTAATCATGCAAAACTGTTTTGAATTCCACAGGAATGGATTCTATTTCAGTGCGTGTTATACATAATTAACATGATCGTTCATAATAATTTTCTGAACAATTTCTGTATGAACACTATCAAGATTAAAAGAGTCGACAAAAAAGCTCAGAACAAGCTTGCATATTTAAAAAATTACAATGTTCACGATACCTCCCGACTATTGAATAATACATATACTGGGATCATTCCTTTGTATAGTCTACTATGATACTTGTAATATCTGTAAAATTTCAAAATTAATACATAAAATAAATTTGAATTTTGCTCGAGGTTTGCATTTCTTGAAACAGAGGGCGCTGGTTACAGCTGCTGCTATTCTACACCGTATCGCATGTTTTATAAAAAATTTTCATATGAAATACAGTTAATTTATTGAGAATGTTTTGCGATCATACTTTTTCTTTTGTACCTCTATCAACTGTATAAAAAATTCCATTCCCTATTAAATACAAGGAAAAATTCCACAAAATATTTATAATTGATCCCATCAACTTTCAACAATATTCTTATCCATGGTAATAAAATGTATCTTCTGGTACACGTGTCGGGTAAATAACTCAATGGTCTAATATTTTCTGACAAATAATAATATTTAACAATGAGGGTGAGTGCTTTGGCGAAGAGTTAATTGTTTGTAGACCTATCACCAATTTTTTTACAGATTTTGGAAGCAAAATTATTGCAAACAATATTTCTTAGCTAAGCCATATTTGCTAATTAATAATTTTTTATTAAAAAACATGCAAATTTTTTATAAATCAGGTCAAAATTATTTGTTAGAACAGTTATTCAGGGTGCAGCAAACAAATTTCAGCGATTTTCATTGATATTTGTATGAAATACGCCTATTTGTTTATAGAAATGCATTTGGGATGCGTGTTTCTCCGAGAAAAAAACAATTACATTGATGGACATCTGAATATTAATCGATTTCGCTTAAATTTTTACAGAAATTTTCCTTCTTGATACTCTTTGAGAATCCGAGTGGTCTCAAATGAATCTTTATTGAAACATTAGGACGGCAATATTGTTCAACTTATGAATATATGCTACTTCAACTCCAACGTTTTCATACAAGTATTGCATCAAAATGTAAAAATTAGAATTATTGATATACTTAATCTATTTTCCGTTACTTTCCAGGTAACACGACCTCTCACAATTACATGATAAACAAAGAATATATTACTACTTTCGGCGAGAAAATTCGAGTCCTCTGGCTTTGACGTTAAAAAAGTAGGTGAGAAGCCGGTAATGCGGCGCGCATAACATATATCACTCGGTAGATAGAAAAATATATTCGATAATGTAATGGAAAAATAGGTACCACGTAGATCAATATCTGAGCTTTGCTTTCTACATATGAAAAATTGAATCTTCATCAATTAAAATACTTAATCATTAAGACTTCCAAAAAAGTCCACGTGCGTCAACTTACCCTACCAGTCGGGCAATGCGGCGCGCAATATTAATTTTATCTGTGTACAAACTAAAAATAATTTTCTTACAATCGAACGCACAATTTCAGTATAATCAGATTTCTCTATTTATTTGCAGTTTGAAAAAATAAATTTGAGGTTCTATTTTTGCAGTGATTACCATCCAAAGCTGTGAACATACAAGATTAAACATTTTGACATTTTACCATTAAAATGGCCGTTCGCGCCACATTTCCCGCTTGAGCATGGACCTTAAATAAGAGTTTTATGTGCAGATATTAACTAGCTTCACCCATTTTGTGACACAATAAATCCTTTGAAATAGTCAGAAGATCAATATTAACAAAGTTGTAATGCATTTGAACCAAAATAGTGTAAGCTGCAATGATTTTTTCGAAGCTGTCATAATAGACGAAAAACACCCAAAACAAACTGTTCAACTTAAAAATGAAAAAAATATCTTAAAAGCCTAATTTTATTACTATTTGATACTGCATTCATAATTGCATATACTGAACCAAACCTTACTCGTTAATAATAGGTTGATTTTTTTAAATCCACCGCGCCGCCTTTCCCGCCGCGCCGCTTTACCCGTTTTTCCCCTGAGTGAAGAAAAAATCGTAGCTCAATAAATAAAGGATCATTTAAAGATGAAAATGTTGTACGTTAATGAGCCTGAAACGAATATGCCGAAAGATTTGTATAGCTTACAGACCCGAAAATCTGTTAAAAAGTAGGGAAATTTGACAGCTTTTAAAGATAGTGAACTTTGCAACATAGTTTTTTATTGAAAAAATAATATGAAAAATCTGAAAAAATTCACGGCGGTACCTTAAAAATTTCTAAACAAATTGTTGTTGAAAAATTTGCAGAGTATAACAAATTGTTCATTTTTTGTATATAAATATAAAATATATAAAATAAAAAACAAATATAATATAATTTATAAATATAAATCTTCAGTTCTAATGAAGATAATGAAGTGATTTAAATTAGAGGTAGTTAGTTTAACTATTTGTAATCATTTACGATTTGAAAGAAATATGAGCTTCATTTTCTTTTCGTGCAAATTACGATATTGGATTTTGGCATATTTGTTTCAGGTTCATTCAAGTACAACATTTCAACCTTAAAAATGATCCTTCATTCATTGAGCTACCATTTTTTCTCCACTTACTTTTTTAACGTAAAAGCCAGAGGACTCGAATTTTCTCGCCAGTAGTAGTTTAAATTACATGATTCTGACGTCTTGGTCAGTGGCTGGCTGTCTTTGACATTTAAAAAGTTATTTTGGCAGTTAATCCTTGAATAAAACTAAAAATGCAGGAATCGTTTAGATCAAGGTAATGTGATTAATTTTCTTTTTCAAAATGTAAAATTGCAAATACTAGGCTTTATAAAAAGTTAAAGTTGTATTTCTCAAAAATTAAAACTTATTACCTATCAGATGATTTGAATTTTCTTGACTTGAAGTTGGATATTGCTACTATAACTTTTGGCTAAAGTTCGACGTCGAATACGTATAAGAAAAAAGATTAAATATAGCAACATTCTGAAGAAATAAGATTCTGAATAAAAAGATGCATTTCTGAATGCATAATTTGCTTCTTGCATATCGTGTTTTAAGTGCAGAATTAAGGGTGCGTAGGTGTTCTCCACGTATGCGACACTTAGCACCAGTTTACGATAATAAATGTTTTTAGTGATTGACTTAAGTGAAATAAGCTTTTTTTCATTATTCCATTACTAAAATAAAAGATTACTATTTCATTAGTCGAACAATCATTTACTAATTAAATTAGTAACATTTTCAATAATTTAATTTAAGGAGATTAAAATCAATTTTTCGAGTAGTAGTGGTAGTAGTAGTAGTAATAGTGTATACGATTTTGAGTAGATTGTTTGATAATAGAACTATGAAATATATTTTACTTCAACTAAAATCAAAACTATCTAATTTTTCGATAATGAAATTTTGTGGGTGTTTTGGTGGCTATATTCATATAATTAACGCATCAAAATACATTAATATAATCGGTCTAAATAATGCATAGAGTTTATGAATATTGAATATTTATTTATAAAATATTGAATCTCAATCATATTCGTGAGTTTATGTAATTTTTGTATAATTTGTACATTATTTTAAATACAAGGTTTCAAAAATATTTCGAATTTTTGACATTTTTTTTAAAATTCGCAATAACTGTCAAATTCGTGGGTTCTAGTTTCAAATTTTGTTTTCAAGGGTTAATATGATTCTCCACTATAGCTTCATTACAAAACATTATTTTATAAGGATAATGCATCATCCTACTTTTAGGGTAACGCCCACGAAACTATCAATACAAAGCGGTCGTTCAACGAAATTTGCATTAATGACGAGACCATAAAAACGGCGATGTACCACGAATTAATGGGATAGAATATGGAAATTAAAAAGCCATTTCCGCAGGACACTTCATTTTATATGATCGGAGCGGAATGATTATCTGTGAAAATCGAGAAAAGTATGATAAATGATTTTTTTTACTCAATTGTGGAAAATATTTTATGTTTCATATCTACGATATTTATTATTAATAAAATTACCACTATATATTTCTTTTTTGAAAACTTTTTTTTTTAGTGGGAAATCTGGTGAACAAAAAGTAAATCATTTGGCCGCAAATCCTAGCAATTCACAGTGGTGGCTCCAAAGTAATATTCCATATCTGTAGCTTTCATACATTTTTATAGCCCGTTTGCGACCGTAATTAAATTGTAATCGAATTCTCGAAACGCGAAAGAACGCAAATAAATTCTTCTTTCTTATTCACTTCACACCTTATGCAAATATCAGACTTCCAACAGTATATAAAGATCTTTCTTCTCCTACAAGATATTTTGTGTTACATGCTTAAATATAAGGAGTATTTCCCAGCATTACAAAAATATAATATCTTACTTATAACAAGCTTTGGTGCCATATCGATAATATTAACTTTTCCGGTGAATTTTCTGTCCTCAATTTCTTCATATCTCTCAGGGATTTTATATCCACACTCTTTTGTGCTGAAATAGCGAAAAGTTCGATTCGGATATAACTCAATAAATATTTTCGATTTTGGAACTACCCTCATATAATTTTTGAACAATCGTCATATAAAATATGATCCGAACCTTTTTAATGCTTTTCCAAATAAATTGTCATCACAATATAAGTCTTAATTTATTTCTTTTGTCGCAGTGAGTTGAAAGTTTAGGTTTGGCTCCGTTTCTAAAAGAACACTTCCATTTGAGTACAGATTCGAGTTGGAAACAAAGTTAGTCAAATCGGATGCTTTTGCTGGTTCTTACCGGTAGTGTTGACATTACAAAAGCAGGATGTTGGACCTATATCTATTGAGAAAAGTAGATTGTAAACCATAACTCTGGAGCAAAGCGTTACGTATGATGTACAGAAGTATGAGTGAAAATGTTTGTATGAATGTATACTGAAAAGAAATGTTTGGTGTTACGTGCACCTGGACTAGGAGTATTAAAGTTCTATGAACGTACTCCAACATTTCAAGTGAGACGCCAGACTTCCTTGCAACACCTGGTAAATATATCGAATTTTCAACGGTTTCACTTTTTTACGTTAGTGGCTTTTCTGACGTCGTCTCACTTCTACAACTACATGAAACCACACAATCTTATACTTCACCGAACTCCATCCTATACCTACTTTAAAAAGTATACTCACACTACGCCAAAAACTCGTGTTGCAGTGCGAAAAATAAAAACTGTTGCAAAATCGAATCTTGCAGGTGTTTCTGTCCTGGGAAAGAGTGGAAATGAAGTCAATGTTTTCAATCACTTTCTGAGACAGAGAAAAACTTGAAGACATGAGAATAACAACTGTATGAGAATAAAAAATGGAATTTTACAGGAGTGATAAATACAGTTTTCTGTGATAGGTTTATAAATAAAAAGTTTTGATGAAATTATAGAAGCATATTTTCCTCAAGAACTCTACATGGAATATGTGAACATTCTAGAAAAATTCTGTTTTTGCGTGAGAGTTGGGAAAACCCAAATAGATATTCCTTATCCAGTTCTCCTTCTCATAATTTTCAGATGACATCATGATTTTTGATGTCGTTAAAAACATAATTTATAAAAATTGATCCATATCCAAGTGTCATTCTCATGTTTGAGTTGTATTTTTAAATCATAAATTTGTGAAAAATGGCTTGTTGTTTCCAATGTTAGTTCAAGTGGTACACTGAATCCATTGATATTTTTGCTCTAATTGTTACAACAGCATACAATTTGGCGCTAAAGTTCCTTTTAGCCTTACAAAACATTTTGAGAGTGCCAACAATTTTTTTCAAAAAATATGCAAGATAAAATATGTTTACAGAGAAAAGATGTATCTTTGTAAATTCGCTAGAAAAAGTCTTTTTTTTACCACTTTCCGATATTTCACACTGTTTTTTAAATATATAATTTTTTTTAAATTACCGTTATTTCTTTATGTCTCCTTAAATACATCTGAGATATCAGTTTTTATGATTTTTGTTATATAATGTTGTAATTTGAAGCATAATATTAACATAATTAATATTAAAAATTCAATTTAAACTATATTCAGTGTTAAAATTCAAACAGGTGTGGTAGATTGTAAACATTCATTAATAAAGATGAATAAATAAAGATTTTTTATCATAAAAAGTTCCCTAAAGAACTAGACATATTACATCACCAACCCCCCGCTGCGCTCCTCCTATACGTAATGCCATCTTGAACAATTGTGAGAAAAATGTACATTTGATAACTTTTTTTACACTTAAAAATGATACTGTGGTTTCTACTATCACGATTCGCAAGTTTGTGAAATTAGTTTATCTCACATCTGGTTACAGTTATCAAGGAATTTGTGCAACACTACTATCATCGGAAGTTGTTATCACACGATGTCATTTTTCAAAACGGTAATCAGATATTGTAGTTTGATTACAATAACTTATTTTTATTGTGAAAAAATGAGAATATAATAATGAAAATAATAATGCAGCCGACCGGGATTTCTGTTTATAGGCAAAACCCACTGAGACGCATCTAAATATGAATGAGCATAAATTGAAGTATGATTTTTCATCGGAACCCTAAAATCTATATTTTTGACAATTTTGTCCGTTATTCAGAAAAACAATAATTTTTCAAAATTTTGTAAAAGCTGTGTGTCTATTAAGGAGTCAGAATTTAAAAACAGTGCTTTTTGAAAATAAATGTTCAACATTTAAGAAATTGTCGACAGATTTTAAAAGGGTGTGTAATTCCTCACCAAAATAAAACAAATAAATGTTAAATGTCTTAATTAGTTGAAGATATAGGCATTTCCTCTAATTAGGATAGTTGCTACACAGGCGCACGCGCGAATAAATGCAGTCAAAGGGGGTACTTCTTGGGCTAGTGGCGTTTAGGCAAGCTATTCGCTTGAATATACGCAGTACAGATATATAATATAACAATATATCTATCTCAGTATATCCTTCAGAATGAGCACCGAGTCTTTAGTTGATTTTCATCTATGGAGAACCGGATAAGCAACTATTGTTGTACGCAAGAGAACTGGAGCTGACACTCAAGTTTCCTTTCCGGATGGAAGAAAAACAAACAGTCCTTCATCTGTAACAACTTGAGCCATCTTGAGCTATTCCACAATTTAGAACTTTCCGAACCACATCAATACTGAGCCACCTCGCGTAAGATTATACACAGATAGACTTTAAAACATGAGAATATTGATTGATTTAGCTTACAGATTCGGATTCCTCATTAAAAAATCTACGGAAATGCATGCATACGATTTCAAATTGTTAAATTATTTATAATGTAGGAATAAAATAATTAACAAATTTCATTTTTCGTAAGTAGTGATTACTGGACTTTCGTGAAATAGATTACCTTGAAACTCTCTATTGAACGGTTTTTTGGTTAGTTAATTTGCAAATTAAAACTAAAATTGAACATTCGAAATGGCAGATCCAATATGGCAGTCGTGGACTTCAAATCTTGTATTATTCCACTAAAGATTACTACTAAGGGGGTCTTTACCTCGCTGATATCGACTTTAAGGTGAAAATTGCAAAATTCAAAACTGCAGATTTAATTTTGTGGAGAGAATGGTAGAATAGATCGCAAACTGGACAGCTAAGAAAGGTAGACAAGCGATTTGGCTAACAAAGCAAGAACAGTTAGTGATCTGGCAAACTGAAATAAATAAATAAATGAAAAATGCTGCTTAGTTGGTCAGATCACGAGCCGATCTTGCCTCAGTTGAACGGATCACCGACTGTTCTTGTCTTAATGGCAGGATCGGTGGTCTACCTTTCTTAGTTATCTAGTTCGCGGCCTATCTGACCCTTTTCTCTACCAAATTAAATAGGCAGTTTCGAATTTTTCAATTCAGACCTTCAAATCGATATCAGTGAGGTACAAAATCGCGTAGTTTCGATATTTAGTAGAATAATACCGTATTTTACAGTCGACGGCCGCCATATTCGGTCCAGTGATCACTACTCAGAGAACGTGAACATTTTCAATTGATTTTATTGTTACATTAGAAATTTAAAAAAATTTTGAAAACTCTACATATGCATTTCATGCAAAATGAGTGCTATCAAAGTTCCAAATTAAAAATTTTTTTAAATCTTTGTATACAAATCTAAACTACAAACTAGGGATCGGAACCTTTTAAGTTGGACCGGAATTTAAAGGGTTCGTTAAGGGTTCGGGTCCAGACCCAAACCTTTTTAATTCTTTAGGGTCCGGGTCCGAGCCCACACCTTTTAATTCTTAAGGGTTCAGGTCCGAACTTGGACCCGTTAATTTCATAAGGGTCCGGGCCCGAACCGGGACCTTTTAAATTTTCAAGAGTACGGGTCTGGACCCGCACCCTTTGAGTTCTTAAGGGCCCTTAAGAATATAAAGGTTCCACTCTGGACCCGAGCCCTTGAAGAACCCTTTAGCACCGGTCCAACCTAAAAGGTTCCTTGAATTATATTTGAGAAATTTACAAAGGCGATTCAAGAGAGAAGAACAGCAGAAGAGTGATACTGAAAATTATTGTGCGCAGTAAAGTTACAAGGCGCAGTAATGTTAGGGGTGTTTATAGGTGCTCAGTAGAGTTACACTGCACTTAAATCTGCACAATAGCGTTAAATGTAACTTCCGGATGCGCAGTAAAGTTAAGGGGTATTTATATATGCGCAGTAGAGTTACATCGGACTGACATTTGCGCACTAGAATGCTATGTAACTTACGGATGCGCTGCATGGCTGCACGTCACTTATGGATGCGCAGTGAAGTAAGAGGGCATTGATATATGGTTATGTCGCACTTATGTCTGCGCCATACTGTTCGTGCTTGAATATGCGCAGTAGATTTACATAGCACTTACATCGGCGCAGTATAGTCCCACTTATATGTGCACAGTAAAGCTACATAGCACTTACGGATGCGCAGCAGAGTTGAATGGTACGTGTGTGTGCGCAATTGAGTTATGTGACACGTGTATCTGCGTCTTAAAGTTACGCGGAACTTATCGCTGCGCAGTAAAGTTACACTTATTGCTGCGTAATAGAGTTACACGGCACGTATGGATATGAAGTACAGTTACGTGTATTTTATGGATGCGCATTTGAGTTAAACGGCACGCCTGTCTGCGCAGTTAGTTTTGACGGTCTTTACGTCTGCGCAGTAGTATTTTGCAGAAATGAAGGCTGGCTAGAGGATATTACGATACCAAAGACTTGCAAAACACACTTCTTATTTCTCAAGAACTAATGAAGAGTATTTCATTAAAAACCTACCAGGGATCGGAATCCCTATATAGAGCAGAACTTTTAAATTCGTAACGTGATTCGTTTAGGGTGCACAATATATTATACAAATTCAGTATTTAAAATATTATCTCTTTTAAACGTAATTGTGAAGAAGAACTAATTCATCTGATAAATCAAGGCGTTTTTTTTAACATTTTTCTCATTTTTGAAATTAAATAATTCATACTATTAAAATTAAAAAATTGAAATTTTTTGTGATTCTTACCACGTAAAAAATTATAATGAATAAAAGTATACAAAATAGTATGATCAATAGAGAAAAGTTTATTTTCTTGTGGAAAAAACCTTTTCAATGAACCATATGTGACGCGATCCGACAATAGGGACCTACTAGGCAAAAGTGAAATTTTACAGGGCGAGCGATTGAAGAAATATCGAGCACGAGGCGCCCATTCAAAGACTCTTTTTCAATAATTTATATCTTGCGAAATAATGCAGATAAAAAATTTCTGATTGCACACGTAGAAAGATCAGTTGGAGAACTTATAGAATCCATCATAATCCGAAAATCGATTTTTTGCCTAGTAGGTCCCTTTTCTCGGATCGCGTCACATATGATAAGTAACCCCAAAAAAATGAATTCTTCATTTAACAAAATCGTTTTTTTACTCTATTGGGTTTTTGGTTGAGTTTTATTTGTTAATTTTAGAAAATATTTTATTGATTCAACAACATTTTTTGGTTGGATCTATCAAATAATTCAAGAGAGCATTTTACTAGAATCAAGCAAAAGATTTGGTTGATTCAACCAGTATATTTTGATGAAAGCATATTAAACGTCACAGGTGCATGAAGTTGGTACGATCGCGTGTACTCCAATTCAAGATACAGTCCACGTGCGAGAGTTCGTAGCGTTGCGAAAAAAATATATAAAACTATAATCCATTTTTGTTTGCATCTCGGTAGTTCTTATCAAAATAAGTGATCCGGAAACAGAATCGGTTGGGATTCAGTGATTATGTGAAAAATACGCAAGATTGTTTGAATCTGTTGAATTACTCAAGATTGTGTGATTAAGTTTGATATAAAACAGCAGAATGATTTTGTGAATCAAATAAACACAGAAGCCTGAACATTGCACAATTTATATTGCATATATCTTTTCGTCGCATTGTCTCGTCTTGTGATATTTAGTAGTTTAATAAACTACTGAATGATTTACACACGATGACAAAATTACATGGTAAACCATTCACAATGTCAATTGTGATGGGTCCTTTATGGTTAGATGAACTACAATTTGTTGGTTAATCAACCAAAATATTTTCTTAGACCAGCAAAAATATTTACTTGAAATAAATAAAGTATTTTCTTGTATGGAGAAAACTATTTATTTAAATTAACCGAAAGTTTTACTTGGATCAACTAAAATATTTGCTTCGATTAACCAAACTAAATATATGGTATAATGAACTAAATTTTACCAACCAAAAAATGTGTACTAAATTATCTTTTATTGTAATATAAAAAAATAAAATTAAAAATTTTTTTGCATAACAAATAATAAGGGAACACCAGAAATAGTCCGACTATTGTTCTAAACTATGTACAGTACTAGATAGCAGGAACATTATTTCTTCAAGAATTTCGCA
>CAKNWT010284062.1:7632-19566 GCA_932066315.1 Andricus coriarius | reverse complement strand
CAATCCAGGCCATTGACAGGACGCGTTGATGGGCTGCAGCGTCTTTGCAGACACACCTGTCAATTAGCAGGTTCTCTCGACAGCCTGCTACACCTTTTTTCGAGTCACGTTGTTCGTACATCTCACGCCACACAGGCTCAATTCGCCGAACAATCTTGTTGCTTAGGACAGCTGTAATGATCTTATACAGCGTGTTCCAACAAGTTATTGGCCTGTAATTCTCTGGGTTGGAGAAGTTGCCCTTTTTCGGTAGGAGTATAGTGCGTCCTAACACCAGCCACTGCGGAATGGGCGTCTCTGACTTTAAATACGAGGTGAATATGCGGGCCAAATGTCGGTGTGTAGAAGTAAACTTCTTCTATCAGAAGGTCTTGATACAATCTGGTCCAGCGCCGGAAAAGTTCTTCGTTCCTCTAAGTTCTTTTTTCACCTCTTTGGCAGTGTCCTCTTCAGATTTTATGAGGTTGTCGCAGAATTCCTTGAAGCGGATGATATTGTCAGTATCTTCTTTTAACTTCAGTGTTTTCGGGATCTTGTATACCTCTCTCCAAAAAGTCTCTATCTCATTGGGCTTGGGTGGATTTTTGACAGAAACAGGGTGATCACTGAACAGGCGAGATGGGTCAGCGAGAAACTTTTGATTCTCCCTGACCCATCTCTTCCTCTTCTGTATTCTCCTCCTTGCGTCAGATAACAGCCGTATTTTGTCAACAATATGCTGCCTGATTGTCAGCAGCTTTGACTTGTTTAGTGTGTGATTCAAGGTCCTCAGTTCTTGGGCGAACTTTCGAACCCTTTCCGTGAACGGTCTACGAGATGTTATGTAGTCAATCACACATTGCACAGTGGACGCATTCTGTCTTGCCCATCCAATCTTCTTGTTCAGTTGATGTAAGCGTATTTGGGTCTTTTGATCCATCGTCGGTTTGAGCCTTCGATTTGAATCAGCCAAAGCTCTCGCAGCACCATAAACTGAGCAATTGATGGTCCAGAGGTCGGTCTCTTGCGAGATTTCTCCATGAAGGGAGGTATCCATTTCAGCCAGATCTTGGGGCTTAAGAGGAATTTTCATGTTAATGTTCCTTCTTGTCCTGAAATCGTGATCATCTCTCAGAAGGTCCCTGCTTTCCGCGGTTGGCCTTAATGTCGCTTCTTCATCTTCGGCTGCAGCTTTATCAAGCAGCGGTTCAGGAAGCGCTCCGCGTACATGTCCATTTTTCCAGAGGTAGGCACGTTGATTTCGCAACGATTGAATCGAATCGTGCTGAAGCTCTGGGTGTTTTTGGCACCACAGAGTATGCATACGCGCCATAAAGCCTCGGTGAACAGGGATAATGCTGGCATCGTAGCAGTCTAGTAAGTCATCCGTGAGTTGATTCGTCCACTCAATATGGGCGTTTCGCCGGTTCGTCGTCGTGTTTCCATCTAAATTATTTTCAACACCCCGAACTCTAGGATTGTCGGCATTGTTCGCCGACCCATTGTCGGGTGCTCTGCGCGTTCGATTGTTTTGAACCGCATTTACAACTTTTTGGTGTTATGGTGGTGTCATTGTTGTTCCCACGAGCAGCTAGGGAAAGGGTTCGTCCATCCTTGTAGAGCTCCGAATGCAAGGATAAGGCTGCATATTTTAAGAGGTCGCCCGGTATCTCAGAGTCACCGTTTAAGACACCCCACCCAGGTGCCATTCAGCTTTCGGCACGGTTGTTACGCCTCCGCTTAGGGGTTATTCCTTCGGGACCATCCCTGGACAATTATCCGCGACTGCTTATTAATTATTGTAACCATATTCAGCAGAAATCCTTCGTACAGGGACCCTCTATCCGCAACCCGAGGACGCGTTCGGTGGCTTTGTCATAGGCCCTTCAGTTCTATTCCAAAGGAATCGAAACCGAAACCGAATTATACATTTCACGCCGTCAAGGCGGACGCGGACTTCTGAATCTCCAGTGTCTTCATAACCGAATAGTTCTAAGTACAGCTTATATCGTAGCCAGTGGCAGAGATCCTCTCCTAAAAATGGTCAGGAACCACGAGATGATTGGCAAAGGAGCGTTCCGTTACAAAGCCGCGGAGCAAGCAGCCGAAACCCTTGGCCTGAATTTTAACATCAGAAGTGAAGAAAGTGCATTACTCCATCTAGATGCTTCACTTCTGAAAGCCGAAGTGAAGAAAGCAGAAGTTCAAAAATTCCATCAAGAGCTGCTCGACAAGAAAATGCACGGAAATTTTCACAGAAATGTAGAAAAACAGCCCTTGTCGAAGGAGCAAACTTTTGCTTTCCTCAGATCATCTTGGCACAATTCAGGTACAGAGGGTTTCATTTTCGCATGCCAGGACGGTGTCATTTCCACCTTAGCATACCGTGACCGCATTTTATGTCAAGAAGTTCCGAGCCATTGGTGCAGAGCGTGTCATGCACACGCTGAGTGCCTGGAACACATACTATCAGGGTGTCCCACCCACGCAGGAACGACGTACATCTACAGACATAATGCGGCCCTAAGAGTCCTTTATTACCATCTTTGTCGCTCTTATGGTGTTGGCCGCGACCCTGCCCTGCCGAACGCTCCGAGGGAGATAAAGTCAATTGTCCAAAACGAGAAGTGCCAAATTTTCTGGAACTACGATTTTCGGACAGCAATCTCCGTTGCACACTCGAGGCCTGACATTTTTCTCCAAGATTTCGAGAAACGAGCTATATTCGTGATCGAATTCTCGGCCCCGTCAGAATATAACATCACTGCCAAGGAGAAAGAAAAGGAGGAGAGGTATCAAGACCTTAAAAGGGAGCTGCGAAGACTGCACCCAAAATGTTCGGTACAAGTAATTGTCCTTGTGATAGGTGCTCTCGGAGGTGCGAAACTATCACTGGTGCGTAACCTTAAAGCCATACCCGCGTGCCAAAAATATGCCAAGGCACTTGCGAAATGTGTGCTCAAAACACACGAGGGTTTCGCTGGTCTGTCGTTGTGATTCCATCGTGTTCTGTGACCACCCATCTCACGGTTGTGAGACGTGGCCATAAGTGTGATTTACCGCGGTCCTGCTGGGAGCCGGTGTCATTTTTTTAGATGGCAGTTGCTCCCAGTGAGACCCTGCGGTGGTTGTTAAACCTTATTTTTTAATTATATATATAGCTGCTCGTGGGAGCAATAATGATAACACCAAACATAGCTGTAGTAAGTGCGGTGCAAAACAATCGAACGCGCAAGGCTCCCGACAATGGGTCGGACAGCAATGCAGAATCTCATTGCTTTTAAGTGGACGGATCGACTCAGGGATGACCTGCTGGAGTGCTATGATACCAGTATGGTCCTTGAACGAAAGCGTTACATGGCGCGACTGCATACTCTGTTGTGCCAGAAACATCTTGAGCTCATGCATTTTTGCATAAACATCTGCGAAACTGTGCCGAGGAACTCCGGAAAAGGGGTTATACAGGGTGTCCCAGACTCAAGTGTCCGGACTTATATAGCTGTATGTAAATTAAATATATTAATTGAACATTCCTTTTCCAAAAATCAGTTAAAGTTTTAGTTTTTGAATTATAAAATATTGAAGCTGGACCAATCAAGAGCGCCATATAAGCAGTCGCTTGTGCGTGAGCAAAGATTCAACGCAGTGTTATCGAAGCGAGCGCAGAGGTGGGGTTGAAGACGGGAGAACACCACGCTGGATTCCCGTTCACGCACACACTACTGTTTATACGGCGCCCCTGATTGGACCAGCTTAAATATTTTATAACTCAAAAACTTAGAGTTCAAGTGATTTTTGGAAAAGGAATTTTCGTTTATATTTTTTATTTTTATGCAGCTATATAAGTCCGGACACTTGATTCTGGGATACCCTGTAGAAGCGGAGCGCCTACTCAACCGCAACCAGATCAAGCCGGCAACAGAGAAAGAGAGGCGACACTGAGACCAACCGCGAGCAGACATCCAATAGAGGAAGAGCGATGCTTCAGGACCCGGAGAAACATCAACATTCAGGCTTCTCTCAAGCCCAACGAATTGGATGACAAGCTTCGTGGAGATTTCTTCAAAGAATACGAACTCTGGACTATCAATTGTAGTCTGTATAATGCAGTGAGAGCTTTGGCAGATGCAAACCGTAAAACAAAATCAACGGTTGATCATACCTTATGATCAAAAAGTACCCGGAATTCTTCCATAAAACAAAAACGGTTTAATCATTCATCGCTATTTATGTTATTCCCTTCAAAGTAATCTTCATTGCAAGCAATACACATATTTCAATGCTTCCTCCAATCCTGAAAACAATTTTCATAGGCCGATTTTGGAATCGCCTTCAACTCCTTCTCCGAATTCTCCTTTGTCGCCCCAATCGTCTCATAACGCTTTCCGCGAAGTGTTAACTTGAGTCATCGGAATAGGAAAAAGTCACAAGGACCCATGTCAGGCGATTACAGAGCCTGCGGAACGGTATGAAAGTTGTTTTTGGTCAAATAGTCGCGTAAAAGATAAGATATGTGGGCCGGTGCTGCTCACACTCTCGGCACAAGCCGCGCTTCAACTCGTCTCATGCCCAAAACATTGTGCATAACGCTCTGCACCGAACCGAAAGTGACACCAAGTTCGGCTGCTATCTCCCTGATGCTCACACGAGTATCTTTGAGGAAATTTTTTTTAAAATAGCTTCAAGGAGCTGTGCAGTGCCCTCATAACACCTGAGGAGGAATGCCCACCTATCACTACGGAGAAGGTGAAAAAAGCATTAAGAGACATGAAGAACTATTCCGTTCCGGGATCAGATGGTATTAAGACCTTCTGGTGGAAGAAGTTTCCTTCAACCCATCAGCATCCGGCCCGCATTTTCACCCCATATCTAAAGTCGGAAGAACCTATTCCGGAGTGGTTGGTGGAAAGGCGCGCAGTGCTCCTGTCGAAGACGGGAAACTTAGCTGACTCTAAGAATTACAGGCCAATAACTTATCTGAATACACTGTATAAGATCTTCACAGCTATCCTAAATGATAGGATTGTTCGGACAATTGAGTCTGTACAACTAGAGATGTACGAAAAGCGAGCCTCAAAGACAAGAGTAGCAGGATGTCTCGAGAACCTGCTCATTGATGTGTCTGTAAAGACGCAGCATCTTATGAGCGTTACCTATCGATGGCCTAGTTTGATTACTGGGAAGCTTTCGATTCAACCTCCCATAGACTTATCATCTGTCTGTTAGAAAGCTTAAAGGTTCATCCACACATCGTGGGGTGCATAGAGAGATTGATGCCGCTTTGGAAAACCAGATTTACTATCTCATCTGGAAAACAACAGTGTTACCTTTCAGAGAGGTGTGTTTCAGGGTGACAGTATCAGCCTTCTCCTCTTTTGCCTCACATTATTGCCACTATGTCTCGCACTTCGCCATTCCGAAGGGCACCTCTGCGGCAAACCTGGAAATAGAAATCATAAGGTCACTCATGTATTTTACAGGGATGATCTTAAGATTTATGCGAAAAATAAAGAGAAACTACATCTAGCTCTTGACATTGTAAAAGAGTACACTCAAGAGATTGGAATGTAGTTCGGATTAGAGAAATGCGCCAAGGTTTATTTGAAGAATGGAAAACTTAATGGCATCCCGGAAGACCCTGAGCAAAGAACAAAGTATCTGCGACGAACATGCTTGCCGTCCCGGTAGTACTCTATTCATTTGGAGTGGTTCCATGGACGAAGGACGAGCTCAGATCCCTCGATATCGGGTCCCGAAAGGTTATGCACATGAACAAAACTATGCACCTTAAATCTCCTGTTCCGCGACTTTAAATCTCACGCCGTCAAGGTGGTCGCGGAATACTGAATCTTGAATGTCTTCACGACAGGATTATTCTGGGTACAGCACATTTAGTCGCAAATGGACAAGACCCTTTTCCTAAAATCATCAAGAAACACGAAGAAGTGGGAAAAGGGGCGTTTCTGTACAAAGCGGCGGAGGAGGCTGCTGAAATACTCGGCATTGACTTCAATATCAGGGGTGAGAAAAATGTATCAAGTTTTATCCATCTAGAGGACTTACTCCTGAAGGCCCGGATAAAGAAAGCACAGGAGAAAAACTTCCGCGAACAGCTCCTCGACAAGAAGATGCACGGAATCTTCCACAGAAGTGTGGAGGATCAGTCGATGCCGCATGAGCTAACGTTTGCTTTCCTGAAATCACCCGGATTGAAGTCGGGCACCGAGGGTTTCATTTTGACATGTCAAGACGGTGTCATTTCAACCCTAACCAGGCACCGTTGACTCCAATAGACGAGATGGCGAACTAGGAAAATAGTTATCTTGCTTCTTTTAGATGGCTCTGATGTCGAATTTCAGCAAAGTGGGGGGAATGGTTGGTGAGTGGGGTAATATCACGCCAAGATTGATTTTGTGCATGTAAACACAATGACGCGAACCGCGCAAACGAATTTGGGGTTATGATTCTTGAAGTGTGCAAAAAAAATTGTGAAGATGCAGAATCGAAATGTTTGTTGTGTGCCGGGATGTAATTTGAAATTAAGTGATAGGAAAAATGTTTGGATTCAAAGAAACTTAATGTGATAATCCGTAGCATTCCTCTACTTGGTTAATAAATGCGAGAGGTACTACAATTTCATATTTTACATGGGTTGCATGTGATTGTAATATTAATAATTACTTTAGATAAATACACAATACTAATATAAAATACTTGAATTTTTAGTATTTTCGATACTGCATTGTATGTCGACTTTGGAGGTAACGTTTTCAGTAATAAAATACTTCTTAAAATATATGTCGAGTGATTCCAATTTATTCATTTTAGAAAGAGTTAATGCCAAATCATGCAATATGGCTTCCCAAATGGGTACAATACCTTGAATTTATTATATTTTATGATAGCTATGCTACACTTGGAAATAATTCTTTCAAATTACCTTTAAATTTAATTTAGTTTTAATTTTAACAACACATTCAAAACACCTACGTGTACATATATATTTACTAACAAATGCGCACGAAATTGAAGTTCTCTTGCTTCTTGTACGCGGCGCTTCGTTCACTTTACGCGGCCACGAATTTAGCATTGAGTCGACGGTGCCTGACCCTAACATACCGCCGCCACATTTTAAGCTAAGACATTCCCGTTGACATCTGCAGAGCGTACCATGCACACCCCGAGCATGTAGGACACATACTATCTAGTTGTCCAAGTTATGCGGGAACGACCTAGATCCAAAGGCACAATGCGGCACTAAGAGTGCTTTATTACCATCTCTGTCAGTCTTACGGCATTATCAAGTACTGGAACTTGATATTCTCGAGGATTGTTTCTGTTGCGCACTCGAGGCCTGACATAGTTCTTCTTGACTTCGAGAAATGAACGATGTTCGTTATCGAATTTTCAGCACCAGCTGGCAAAAACGTCATAGCCAAGGAGAAAGAAAAGAAAGAGAGGTATAAAGACCTTACAAGGGAGTTGCAACGGTTATACCCGGAATATTCTGTTAAGCTAATCGTCTTGTTCATCGGCGCTCTTGTAGGTGCCAAGGTTTCACTGGTTAATAGCCTGAAAAGCATCCCTACAATTCAACAAAATGCTGAAACACTTGCGTGGAAAATGCAGATGGCGGTCGTCCTTGGGTCGCTCCGTGTCATCAGGGTGCACGAGACTTTCGCCAGATTATCGTATTGAACTGTAACCACTTATCTCACGGTCGTAAGACGTGGTTACAGCTGAAATTTTACCGCGATTTCGCTGGGAGCGGCTGCAATTGTTGAAATTAGCACCTGCTCCCGGCGAAATCCTGCGGTTATCCTTATGACAAACTTGTAACCATATTAGGGTGGTTCACAAAAAACTTTTAGCTAATACAAAGGACAAAATTTTCATTTTATGTCTGGTTGAAGGAAAAATTACTTGGCGCCAGTAATAGGCATAAAAAGTACGATTTCTCATAAAGAGATAAATATAAGGGCATAATTTAACCCCCAAACATTTTTTGTAAGGATTACCAAAATTCTGAGATCTTCTCCACACAATAGGGGAAAACTATATAATAGATATGAGATGAAAGACTTAAAACCGGGGCACCAGAAAAATAAATTATTTAACAAGTTTTTTAATGGGTTACCATCAATGAAATTTTATAAAATTGTAACATACATTAATAGGAGGAAGAGAGAATAACAGATTACTAATTTTATATGAATTCATATTTTAAATATTTTCTTATATTCACAGCGAATATACAGCACATAATTTATCTATGTTTTCTTATATTCGTAACAAATATACAGTTGAACGATGTAAACATTTTTTCGTAAGGATAAATATTTTATTTTCTTATACAATGGAAAGAGATCGCTAATGCATTTGTGTTTCGCAACATCACAAATGCGTAAATCACTTTACACCAAGTAATTTTGATTGTCGTAGACTGTATTATATAATATTGGAAATTGTAAGATTAGTTAATGACTTTTACTCTGACAGCATAAATAAAACATTTGACAAGTGTATGCTTTGCTTAAACCAGGAGTGACTAACATCGCACAGTTCATCTGTTTGTTTGTTGCGAATATAAAAAATATAGATGAATGATGTACTGTGTATTTGTTGTGAATATAAGAATGTATTAAAAATATGATTTCATATACAATGAGTAATTTGTTATTCCCTCTTCCTCCTATTGATGTATTTTACTATTTCATAAAATTTAATTGATGAAGAACCCATTCAAGCCTTGCTAAATAATTTTTTTTTTTAATTTTTCTGGTGCCCCGCTTTTTAATTTTTCGTCTCATCTATTATATATTTTTCCCTTATTGTTTGGGCAACATCTAAGAATTTCCGCAATCCTTACAAAAAATGCTTAGGGGTACAATTATGCCCTCATATTTATCTCTTTCTAAGAAAGCGTACTTTTTATGCCTTTTAGCGGCGCCAAGTAATTTTTTTTTCAATCGGACACGAACTGAAAGTTTTGTACCTTGTATTAGTTACAATTTGTATTCATAAGATATTTTTCCAAAACAAATATGTATATTTAAAAATAACCGAAAACTACAAAAATCTCAATTTTGACGTAAATTTTATACTCGCAACTTCTAAAAAATTTTTGTTAAATCTGAAAAAATTAGGAGTGTATTATCTCACCCAGAGAAACAAACTGACGCGATACGGCCGCCGAAAAATAAAAACAAGTTTTTTTTTAACCACCCTAATATATGCAGGGTGTCCCAGTATTCAAAAAACATTTTTGTATTTTTGAATTCTAATAAAAAATTGGCGTCGAAAATAATTCTAAACAAATTTTGCTAAAGTTAATAATTACCGAGTAATTAACAATTAAATAATAACCAATCAGAAGAACGCGTTAGACGCTCGCAGTCCATGTGCCATCGACAAGACTGTATGCATAAACAAGTTCAGTTTGTATAATTTTCCGTCCGTTCGCTTTTCCAGTAGATTGTGACTCTCTGGTGTAACTTCACACGACAACGAGATAAAAAAGTTTAAAAATATATCTTGATTTCCGTAAAATTATGTTAAATTCTGTAAAAGACTCTTGAATTCTGTAAAAGACTCTTGAATTCTGTAGAATTATCTTGAATTCTTTAGAATTTCCTTGAACACTTTTGAACTTATTAAAAATTTTTTAACACTTCTGAATTCATTAGAATAAGCTTTGATTTATTTTGAATTCATTAGTCTTTCCAATTTTTATTGTTGTAAACGTTACAAGAAATTTAGATGAAATTCCATTGAAAAAATGCGACACGCCATAGTCATAATTAAATGCTTGATGATTTCAGTGCACGCGTTTAACAAAAAATACCAAGTTACTTTTTCTGGGTGTATTTTAAAGTTCAAATATACGCCCATGAAATCCCTCTGATGATGTACATGCAGAAATGATTTTATTGTCGTGTAATAAGGTTTCTTTACTTAACGAACATAATTCCATACATATGTGCACAAATGAGACGAACAAACCCCTGATGAAAATGTTTTGACGATGCCCTTGCCGATAGAATTTATTTTACCTGAATTACTTTTTAATAATTAACAAACCTAATAATTAGTGTCGTCAAGCTTAGGCGACCATTGTTATTTTTTTAAATGAAAGTTTTATAAAAAATATATCTTGGAAATATAAAATACACACGTGCGCAAATAAGGACTGATCCATTTCTAGTTAGATGATTAATCATTACAATTATTCATTCAGTCTTCTCTCACCGGTATACGCATGTATTAAAAATTACCAAATATTTTTTTAGGGAGTATTTTTCACTGCACACTTATCCCCGATGAAGAAATTTTGAAAAAGCACATGAAAATAGGATAAATGCTTTAACTAGAGCGTCGTCGAATTTAGTCGACCAGGATCTTTTTCGCAAATTAAAAATAATCGCCCCAAAAACTTTCAGAAGACTTGAGTAGATTATTATGAAGAGTTATTGTATAATTAATTATTATTATTATAATTAATTACACAGCTCCACAAAAAAAAAGTTGTCTACCCCTGAAACCAGAATAGGCTTACCCTACGTTTTTGGGGTCGCTGAATCCGAATCTGGGGTTTGTTTGGCTCCATCACGTCAGATTTCGTCCCTAACCTCAAAAAACTTTAAAATCGCTGTTTTCAGGTGAAACATGATTCGTACCTATGGAAAGTGGTTATATCCTATGTTTTCGAGGTCGCTGAGTACGAATCCGGAGTCATTGTGGTTCTATGACGTCACGCTTCGTCCCTAACCTCAAAAAAAGATGGTGAATTGGTAATTTTATGTAAAACGTGAATTTTTTTAATGCAAAGTGTTCATAGCCTATGTTTTGGAGGTTGCTCATTACGAATTCGGAGTTGTTGTGATTCTATGACGTCACACTTTATCCCTAACCTATAAAAAAAAACAGTTTATTGGTAGTTTTATATAAAACATGTATTTTTTCAATGCAAAGTGGTCATATCCTATGTTTTCGAGGTCGCTGAGTACGAATTCGGAGCCCTTGTTTTTCTATGATATCACATTCCGTCCCTAACATGAAAAAAGCGGTAAATTGGTGATCTTATGTTAAACATGTATTTTTTCAATGCAAACCCTACCGATAGAAAATCTCAGAATATTCTCAGGCCAAAAAGTCTGGCCTGTTTCAGGCTCTCTGCAGACTCGATTTGAATGTTATTTGCTTGTTATTTATGACCGAATTCTTATTTCAATTTCGAAAAGCACATTGTAAAATTTAAATCCTTCAAGCGATTTAAACGAGCTACCTGGACCTTTAAAAATATCTACCTGAGTGCCTGCGGAGAATCTTCTCTGAAGCTTCTCAGAGCCTGAGAATCTTTAGTGAATATTCTGAGATTTCTATCCGTAGGGAAATGGCTATATCCTATGTTTTCTAGGTTCCTGAGTACAAATCACGAGTCCGTTCGGTAACACTGTCACAGCCTTTAAACTATGATGCGTAACAGACCAGACTCACCACTCGTCCGATGTCTCGTCCAGCGAAAATTGAAAGCTAGTCGAAAATCAGTTGATGCTGTTGAAGCATTTTCCAGATAACAACCGTGCGAACCAGCATTTCGACAGATTCTATGAACGATGACGACTGCCCTGAAAGGAGATGTGTAGAATGACTCGTATCACTATCTGTTGGAGTAAAGAAGCCAGTAGGGGCGTACTGCCTTGCAGGGGGGCATTAGGGTTTGAGGATGAAACCGTAGTGTGTCCGCTGACGAGTTAACTTTGTCCTCATCAAAGTCGGAAAGCCTTCATACTTAGCCCTGGGGAAGTATGAGGGTTATCACCCTCAGGACGGAAGACTCACCTGCGATCGACCGTTGACAATTCTGTCAACGGCATCAACTGATTTTCGACTAGCTTTCAATTTTCGCTGGATGAGGAATCGGACGAGTGGCGAGTCCAAAATTTACCGTTTTAT
>CAKNWT010284057.1:0-11909 GCA_932066315.1 Andricus coriarius | reverse complement strand
AAAAATATCATAATGTAAGTAATTCATTATAATATAATAAGGTTTAAAAGCTCTAATATTAAATTTGAAATTATACCTACCTATAAGGTGAGAAAAGTACGAAAAATGTCCGGAGAACGTCATATGACTTCAAGACGTTTTTATATGACATCTTAACGATATTAAACGCCTTAGAGACGTAGTTTGGACTGGATATGGATATCCTTGGGACGTTCATGGTTTCGTGCCCACTGGAGTTTGTCTGTTTAACATGCACAAATGATACTCGCACTTGTGATGGCGATATGAGACACATTGTGCACTCACTCATTCAACCGTCACTTAATCCGGCAGGGTGAAGGCGATATGCGTATATTATGAGTCGCATGGCGTTACCCGCAAGACGTGCGAGTAATGTGCGTCGCACGCTTGTCATCTGGGTAATTTCGTATTCTATTGTTTGAGAAGACACAAATTTTGTTCATATACTCCGTACATCTGAATTAATAAGTGCGTATTCATGAAGTAGTGTAAAATTAAAAGCAGCCGTAAAATTGTTACTTATTCAATTCGGAGTTTTCTACAGAGGGAAATTATAACAATTTTACTGAGCACCAATAGTTTGTTATACTAATGACTAGTAGAAACACACCAAAATTGAATTATAACTACATGCACGATTTGATTCATATAAACACTTACTCATTCAGTTTTAGAGGTAGCATTTTCTGTGAATAATATTTATTGCAGGAATATCTATATCTTATACACGTCTCGCAAGTGTCGGTTTAAAGAAAAATGCGTCCATAGACATTACATATTTAGGAGCCTTTCGCCTTCTTCAAACCATTCCATATATTTTTCTATCTATTTTCTATTAAACCTCCTTAAACTATGTTACCAAATATGCCAAGTACTGAACGTTTTTTATGTAATATTACACAGGGCCACAAAATCTAAACCCTTGCAACACGGACCAGACTAGGCGGGCCATACATTTTCGTGGTCGCTGAATTCGAATCCGTTGTCCGTTTGGTCCTATCAGGTCAGGGTCAAGGTCAGTTCAAGGTCAAGCTTACAAAATTCAATGCTAACCAATTAAGTCAGGGTACCTATAGGTTTTCAGGGTCGCTGAATTCAGATTCATTGTCCGTTTGGTTTAACCTTGAATTGAAAATGACCCTAACCTGATGAGACCAAACGGACAACGGATTTGAATTCAGCGTCCCTGAAAACCTATAGGCACCCTGATTCATTTTGTTAGCGATGAATTTTCTAAGTTTGACCTTGAACTGACCTTGACCCTGAGCTGATGAGACTAAACCTACAACTAATGCGAATTCAGCGATCCCTAAAACCTATAGGTACCCTGACTTATTTGGTGAGCGATGAATTTTGTAGGTTTGACCTTGAATTGACCTTGACCCCGACCTGATGGGACCAAAGGGGTTTGAATTCAGTGACCCCGAAAACCTATAGGTACCCTGACTTAATTGGTTAGCGATGAATTTTGTACGTTTGACCTTGAACTGACCTTGATCCTGACGGGACCAAACGGACAACGGATTCGAATTCAGCGACCCCGATAATATCAGACCTACCTAGTCTGGTTCGTGTTTAAAGGGTTCAGATTTTGTGTTCCTGCGTTATTTTACATAAAAAAATGTCCAGTATGGACTTTTAAAGGGGAAAAGAAATAATTTTTAATCTAAATTTTCTTTCAATTATGTAGCCATTGATGCGATGTGTTGCCAATGTGTTGTTAGAAGATCAAACTTCAGTCAGGAAAAAAACCTTCCTTTAGCGTTTTTATAAAAATATATTTTTTAATAAGATACATTTGCTATGGTTTTCAATAATTTATTACAACTTTATAAAATTAAAAATTAAAATTCCGCCTAGTCTGAACAGAGGTTAAGAATATATGTTGAAATAATTTTTCTATTTTGAATATCGCGCCAGCAGTCTATTTTTCGCCTCTTTGGAGATGCAATATTTTAGACATTTAACATACTTATCGCAAGTGTTGATGATTTGCAGGGACTTTCCGTCTCAAATATGGTTTTGAGCTTCCAAGAGAAAAAAAATTGCCCTCCTATAATAATCATTTGTTGCGCTAGCATTTCAAATTGATTTTTTCAGGTGAATTTCTAGGTTACATTACCCCCTACATGCGCCTTGCGGAACAAAATTATTTCCATTTGTCTTTGAATATTCACGTTGGCACTTTGTTCAGATAATTTTTATAAAATCACTAATCAATATCTCGTGACAAATTTTTATTACTGAACATCTTGCAACATAACTTGAAGAGATTTAATAGAAAGAACAATTTCTATCTGCCTTCGAATCTCCACCCTAGGTATTTGTTTATGAAATTCAAAATAGTATCAAAGCATCAATTTTCATCACTAAATATTACTTGGAACATGACTTAAGGAGAATTAAGAGAATAATAAAATAAGGGTAATAATGTATTCTTCACAACCGAACAATTTGTTTTGTTCTTAATACACCCGCGCAATAAATTCAAGCGATACTGAGCATTAGGGTAGATGAAAATAAAATAAATTGAGAATGAAAAATAGCCTATCAATGAAAAGTTTCTTTCTATCTCCCTTATAATCTGTGAAGAATTTGAAATATATCTTTCTAGGCTTTATTTGAAAACTGTCCCAAATTTTTTTGAGCATGTAGAAACTTTCAAAAAATGTAGGATTAAAACTTATTTCGTTTTTTTAGAGTTATAACAATAAGATTATGGCGTAGAAAATCAGAAAATATTAAAATCTTGCCAGATTTTAGAAAATTGTGCAAATTATTTTGATTGCCCCGCTGAATGTCAACATATTAATCGATCTATTTCGAATATTAAGACCAGAATATAAAAACATAATGATAATACTATTTTCGACAAATTTTTTTCTTAAGAATTAATTAAAAGGAAAAATCAAATTTTTTTTAAAAAGGGCCAGATCGATTATTTTCAATTGTCCGTGTGATGCCAAAGAACTGTAATAATAAATAAACCCCATTTACAAACAATTTTCAATTAAAATCAGTTCCAGTTTTCTTTTATAACATTATATAAAAATATTACAGGACAAAAATTTCAATTTATTATTATAAAAACCTCTAATTCTCGCTTGAAAATATTGAATAACACAATAAAAATTACACTTATAAAACATGTAAAAAGAACCTTTATAAACAACATCGACGAAGTTCTTATTACAAGTTTTTATGTAATCCTATAACAAATTTTAACCACCGGACGCGTCCTCAGATTGAGTATAGTGGGTCCCTGTACTAAGGGTTTCCGCTGAATATGGTTAGGATAATTAATAAGCAGGCATGGAAAATTGTCCAGGGATGGTCCCGAAGAAAAAAACACCAAGCGAAGGCGTAACAACTGTGCCGAAAGTTGAATGCTCCGTAATAAAGGTATAACATTGTTATATCTGGTTATATAATAAATTTTACCCAGCATTGGTGCAGTGTATAAATTCGTGAAGACGGTATTTCAATTTGGAATCTTACTATACCTACAAATACGGTGCAAATTTTCAAGTCAGCGAATTCATTTCAATGCGTCAGCAGGCAAACGCTTCAGCAACATTGGTCAATACCTCTGAATTCGTGAGAGTAAAATACACGCTCGAATTTGCCCCAACTCATCGTGGCTGACTTTAGAAGGTGTTGATTTATAAAATTCAATCCGTAACAGGCTAACCAACGTACGAGCCCTCGTGAAAATGAAGATCAACTTAATACCACTTTAAGATCAGTTTCAAACAACGTTTTGTCTTTTTCTGGTCTGTACTCTTCAGCCTATACCTGCATCATTCTTAGGGGATTGAAATGGACACCACTCTCTCTCTCTCTCTCTCTCTCTCTCTCTCTCTCTCTCTGAAATAAGGATATTTATGGATATTGAGGGTTTAAACTGCTGGCTGGGACAAAAGGACTGTGGTCTTCTGGGGACCAGAAAAGATCAGTTTCAGATCACTTTAAGACAGGCCTATACCTGCCTATAGTGTAGTCTTAAGTTGGTCTTTATTTTCACGAGGGGGGCATATAGAATTTATTGTCAATGTTTAGTAAATTGCCCCGTAGCTCAGTGGGGTAACTCTGGACTGATACGCGAGGGATCGATGGTTCAAATCTTTGCGCATGCACTTGTTACTAGTTTTTTTTTCTAATTGACCTTGACCACGCAGTCATATGAATCCACACGCACTCAATTCATTCTGTCTCAATTCATCTAAATGCGTCTCAATTAATTTAAAGGAATCAGAAAACGGAATTCACGCGCATTCCAAAAATGCTCATTCGCTGTAGCATCTGTAGCCGTGTGATTTGGTTGTAGAAGAAGAATATAATATTTGTTCTGCAACTTGCTTACACGCATTAATCATAACAATTTTATTACAGGTTTACGTAAGTGAACTGTAACAGCCTTAAGATGTAATTCTGTAAGTCGTGTGTAATGTACATTAGTAGCGGCGATGTAACAGTGTGACATACATGTTATGTAACAATTGTGCAATATTTGCTACGTAACTTAGTTACATGCATGGCCTATAACAATTTGGTTACTGTATTACGTAAGTGGAATTTAACGGCGTTACTGTGTGGTTCTCTAAGCTGTGCATAATGCACATTAGTAACAGTTATGTAACAACGTGCCATGACTGCTATGTGAAAAACGTATATCATTTGTACTTTAAGTGGGTGAAACGCATGATCTGCATAAATTATGCGACCTTGTTACGTAACGCTTCTAAAAAGGTGTCCAAAATTGGTATCAGAAATAAATGACATATACATACTTCAAACCAGATAAAAAGACCTCGATGATGTTGAGAAGTTATTTTATTAAAATACCTTTTCGACATTTCGAGAGTCAAATGTTCTCCTCATCAGGAAAAAAATCCAATGTCAAAAAAATAAGTTCTCATAATTAAAAAATTGGATAAGCCAATGTGTCGATTGAAAGAATCATGTGCTTAACAAATTCTCACCTCGAGTTAGTTCTGTGAAAAACAATTATATTCCCTAAAGATTTGTTTTTTAGACCCGGGGTATTGATTTAATCTCTTGTCCATGAGAAACCCACATTAGAGACCCTAAAGTACTGTCAAAACCTGACTTCCCCGTACAAGATGTGTTTTTTACACCTGGGGCATTGGTTTAATCTCGTGTCCTCGAGGAACCCACTCCAAGCACCCTAAAGTACTGTAAACCCCAGACTTCCCGGGACAAGATGTATTTTTTACACCTGGGGCATTGGTGCAAACTCGTGTCGTCGAGGAACACACAATTGGCGCACGGTTTTGACGTAAGTAGCATAATTTTCTCGAAGAAGATGATGTTCTCATACCTGGTGCATGGTTGTGATATCCGGAGTGTGATTTTCGAGAGCGCAGCTCATCACAATTATTGGTAGAAGAATTAATTTATATGAAATTACCAGCTACTAAAATTATAAAAATACTGATTAAATGATGATAAGAGTAAGAGTCTAAAACATTGGATCTTAAATTAATTAATATAGTTTTATGTTTTATAATGGACTCAGATTAGCTAGATCAGTTATTATATTTAATCAATTATTACCCTCTCTCTTAATAAAGAACATTTCTGCTACAAGTCTTTCAAACTCATTAGGCTCATGGTGTAAAGCCAATATATGTTCCCAATCAAACTGAGGATCAGTTTCAACCTGATGCTTCGCAAATAACTTTCGGTTCTTTGGATTCTGTCTGAAATTATCATGATGTCCTTTGGTTCTTATGGAAAGTAATTTGCCAGTCTGGTCTACGTAACATTTATCACAATTTAAACAAAAGATTGTGTATACTACATCAGTAAGCTGAACATTGTTAAAAGAATCTTTTCCTAACTTTATGAATTTATCCAGTTTAGAATCAATCCTAAATATTGTTTTAATGTTAAAATCATTCAAAATTCTTTTTACATCAAAAGACAAACTACCATGGAACGGTACAGAATTAATACCTTTGAAATCTACATTATAATCTAGATGTGAATTTGGATGGTGTGGTAAAGGATCTTCAAGTGCTTTTATTTTATCATTAATGTGTGTTTCAACAAATTCTTTTCGATAATTATTAAGTAATAGAATATTTTAAATAAAATTGATATTTGACTTATGAAAAGATTCATGTGAAATTTTGATAACAATAGACTATAAATCTTTCATAAAAAGATCAGCTAAACAGGTGATATGGGAGAATCCACAGGAGTTCTATATACCCGTCGGTAAAAATTATTATTAAATTGAAACACTGTTTAATTCATTAAAAACTGTATTCCTTTTTTAAATTCAATCGAAGGTAATCCTGTAAAATTTGTAATGTAAACCCATCTACTTAAAATACTATTCATCACCAAATTGATTCGAATATTGGTGAATGAATTTGATACATCCTAGGAAACCACAATATGATCAGGAGAAACTGTTCTATTAACTATTATGTTTTTAAACTCAAATGAATTTTTCACTTCATCTGACGGTTCTGTTGAAGCTTCTTTTTAGAACATTACTGAATAACTTTGTAATTTTGTAAGTGGGAGTATTAAGCAAAGATACAACAGGTCGTAATGGACAATTTGATTTATGAATTTTAGGTAAGTCATATACCAGGTGTATAAGCTTAAATCCGATGTTTGCTCAGAGATGGCGGTAGTGAACATATTTAGCTACAATAGAAACGTCATGCTTTTTTTTGTGTGAGTTCGACACCTGGCTACGTAAATCAGTGCACATATTTAGTTTTTTTATACAACCACATAAATTTTTCCTTGAGTAATCATGTCTAGTTTTGTGCCAGAAAAGGAGCATTTGCGGGAAGCTCTACTTTTTTTGCTTCAATTTCAAGAAATCGGCTGCCGAATCACATCGTATGCTTGTGAAGGCCTATGGTGACAGTCCTTATCGGAAAGAACTTGCAGAGACTGGTTTCGTTGGTTCAAAGACGGTCATTTTGACTTGAGTGACAAAAAGCGTGAAAATCGGCCCAAAAAAGTTGAGGACCATGAATTACAGGCTCTTTTGGATGAGGACGATACACACACACAAAAAATGCTTGCCGAACAGTTAGGTGTTACTCAACCGGCCATTTCCATGCGTTTACATGCCATGGGAAAGATCCAAAAAATGGGAAAATGGGTACCCCATGAATTGAACGATAGGCAGATGGAGCGACGCCAAAATACATGTGAAATCTTGCTTGCTAGACACAAAAGAAAGTCGTTTCTGCATCGTGTGGTGACTGGAGACGAAAAGTGGATTTATTTTGAGAATCCGAAACGAAGAAAATCGTGGGTCAATCCCGGACAACCATCAACTTCTTTCTCAAGACCTAATCGCTTTGGACGCAAGACGATGCTGTGCGTTTGGTGGGATCAGCAGGGTGTCGTCTACTATGAGCTATTAAAACCTGGTGAAACTGTCGATGCTCACCGCTACCACCAACAACTAATCAAATTGCGCCGTGCTTTGCATGAAAAAGGGCCGGATTATGAAGAAAGGCATGAGAAGCTGATTTTTCTTCACGACAACGCCCCATCGCACACGTCAAAAATGGTCCAAAACTACTTGAAAACACTCAAGTGGGAGGTGCTACCTCATCCCGCTTATTCACCAGACCTGGCCCCTTCTGATTACCACCCGTTTTCGTCGATGGGTCACGCGCTCGCTGAACAACACTTCGATTCGTACGAAGACGTCGGAAAATGGCTTGACGAGTGGTTTGCATCGAAAGATAAAGACTTTTTTTGGCGTGGTATACACAAATTGCCCAAGAGATGGGGAAAATGTATAGCAAGCGAGGGAAAATACTTTGAATAAGGGTTATTTTATTTTCTGCAAAAAAAACGAATTTCTTTTGCCTAAAAAACAGCGGATTTAAGCTTATACACCTGGTATTCTAGGTATGTTAGTGTTATGAACTCATATATCAAGGCGGAATATATTTTCACCTGAATAACCACTGATTCTCCATGAGTTCAAGTATTTAAAAGCTTGTTTCTTTACTTCTTTTTCAGGAAACTCATGTAATTTTTCATATTTTGTGATATCATTCATTAAATTATGCATTTTTTTATTATACGATTCTTTATTAAGAACAACAGTTCTTCGTTTACATGTATAATCAACAGTTGTTTATTTGATTTTATAAAACATTGGGCTTTTTTAATACTTTGTGCAAAAAATCTATGAGACTGTGAAATTTTATTACTGTGTAAAAAATGTTGTGCCGAATTAAGAACTCATATATAAGCGTATCCTGATCATCTACATTTTCGATCAATCCAATATTAGACTCAACTTTTTTGATTAAAGCAAAAACTATGTTACGTTTATTCGTTAGAAAGGATGAACTAAATTTATTTCTTAACCTTAAAACCTTATTAACTTTATTAGGGATTTGTTTATTACATAAATTAACGATCCAAGGATCATTATTACCTGCATTGATTATATCCTTATGTTTATTGATATTTAATCGTTCATGAGGACTACTATTGGAAAGTAAATTTTGAAAATTTTTATTTAATCTTTGTATCTTTTGGAAATCTTTATCATTATTATTAAAAAGATACTCTAAAATTTAACCATAGACATTAAAGAGTTTGATCTCATCATTCAAAAAACGACGTTCTAAGGAGTCTACCATAAAGTTATCATGACAGTTAACCAAAAAAGTTTCTCTGACTTTAATATTATAAATTGTTTGATTTAATTTAATAACTTTTTTCACATCTATAAGAGAGTCAGGGTAATGTATTTTTATTTCATTAACCTGCAGCCGGTACACCCGTTCACGGAACGCAGAGGGCATACCTCGGTCTTTTTGACCGAGGCGTCCAATTTCTCCGTTTTATTAATTCATAAATGTGATATTACTTAAATCATGAGGTACAATTGATGTAGTACGCTGAATGACAATGAAAAATTAATTGATTAATTAACCTGCAGCCCGTACACCCCTTGATGGAACGCAGAGGGTACACCTCGGTCTTTTTGACCGGGGCGTCCATTTTCTCCGTTTTATCCACTCTTAAATGTGATATTACGTAAAGCATGAGGTACAATTGACGTAGTTCGCTG
The DNA here is from genome assembly GCA_932066315.1 of Andricus coriarius. Lineage (NCBI taxonomy): Eukaryota > Metazoa > Arthropoda > Insecta > Hymenoptera > Cynipidae > Andricus > Andricus coriarius. Next base: position 2,791 of record CAKNWT010284057.1, on the reverse strand, counting down.
AATGACAATAAAATAATAATTTACTCCGGTATTCTTGACAGTGGTTCTGAAAAAAATTACTTGGAACAGTACTAACAACAGAAAAAGAACGAGCTAAACACTCACCTCACTTTTGTCGATGACTGCTAGGAGGCTACTGAAGAGCTGAATCTTCGGGCATGCATAGAGTAGGAGGGGGAGGGAGGAAAAGCTCCCCGCCCCGGTCAAAAAGACCGGTGTACCGGCTGCAGTATAAGAAACATGCTAGTATGTATTCGAAATAATGTGATAATTAAAAAGAAAGGGGAAAAGACTTATAAAATTGACGAAGGATTACGAATATAATACTATGTTATGTCAAAAATATAATTCTTATTAATAGATGGTAAATGGTAAAGTGCAATGTTATGCGTGTAAGTAACAAATTAATTATAAATAGAGTGAAAGATATAATACGACATATTTCAGACCAGATAAATAGACTTCGATGATGTTCAGATGAACGTTTATTCAAATATATTTTCGACGATTCGAGAGTAAAATTCTCTCCTGGTCCTCCTTATTTATTTTAATAAAAGATCTACTCAACATCATCGAGGTATTTTTATCTGGTCTGAATTATGTCATATTATACCTTCCACTCTATTTATAATGAACTTTTTACTTAGACCCATAACATCGCACTTTACCATTTACCATTTATTAATAAGAATTATTTATTTGACATAATATAGTATTTCATTCTCAATCCTTCGTCAATTTTACAAGTCTTTTTTGCTCTCTTTTTAATTATCACATTCTTTCGAATACATGCTATCATGTTTACTAATGAAATAAAACAACATTACCCTTACTCTCTTACAAATGTGAAAAAATTCATTAATTTACTCAAAACAATTAATAATATTAAAGTCACAGAAACATTTTTGGTTAACTGTTGTAGACACAAATTATTGCCAAAAAATATCACCAATACTACTAACAATTTAACAAAGAGGGAGCTCAAAATCCATCCCTTTTTTGCGCTCAACGTAGTTTTTGAAGGAAAGAACATAAATTGACCCAACACAGCTCAAAATAATCGTCAAAGCATGCTGTAACCGGGTCTGTCATTAGTTTACCCTTTTAACCCCTTTTAACAGCGGAAAATTGAAAAAATACCCTAATTGGGTGTGAAAAGTGCTCCTAAAAACCCGAAAACTACCCCTATCAGGGGGTGGAATGTACACCGGCACTAGTAGTGGTATAAACGTTTATTCTTCAGCCTGTTGACCTTAAAAAATTGACTTTCTTACACTTTCCTTTTTTTACATAATTATGCTTAGAACTTAGCCTTAAAATTAACATCCATCCATACCTTATATTTAGGATGGCACGCTATTATCGCCTTGCCTTCCTCGCTTCAACTCGCTCGCATCTCCCTACTCTCTCGCTTCCGCGTCTACTACCTAATGCTTATCTACTATTTACAATATTTACATACTACTTATATCTACTTCATCTCCTATTTACAATCTTTCCTTCTCCATTCCTCTTCTTCCTTCCTTCTCTTCTTCTTCATCCTACCCAACACTCCCTTCACCTATGCTGCTGCCCTTTTGTCCCCTCTTTCATGCATCAATACCTCCATTCTCATTTCACTCCTTTCCACCTCTACACGCACCTCCAATCAGTTCTCCACTTTTGCATATCCTTTCCCACACAGTTCACACATCCTCTTTTCCCTCGAGAGCCAGAACCTATTAAAATCCTCCATGCACCCACACCTCATCCTCGCTATAAGCTCCTGCCTTCCTTTCTCTCCTTTCTCACACAAATATTGCGCTCTCGCCATTGGCATAATTCACACATAGTTCCCGTTAAACCTTGACTCTCTTATTCTCTCTTCCCCTGCTGTCTTCTCTCACTCCATGCCGTTTTTCTTAACCAACTCATATACCTTCCTTCCTTCCTCGTGCATCCTTCTCACTTCATCCATCTGTAGTCCATTCGTTCTAAAACACCTTTACCTTTCAGCCTCCATCCTCCCACCCCCTCCCTGTTCTCCTTCTCCCAACAACACTCCCTAACCAGCTTACTCTCCCCCTCTTCCAAAAATTTCTCCTCATACTTACACGCCCGACTCCCCGCTAAAATCCCTACACTCGCTCTCCCCGTCTCCTTCCTGACAATGTAATTAGCGTTTTCCTTGCAAACCCCAATGTCTACTTTACATACCTCTCCTGTGTCCTATTTACCTCTTCACTTTACTTCCACCCCATGCCTGTACGCCATACAATAGCACACTCATCACTAGCGAGTCAAACAAATTTCATTGTCCCTTCAAAAACATCTGCGATTAACTTCTTTCCCAAGCCCCAGACCTGCCTGATCACCACATTTGCCCCCCTCACTCTCTCTTTTATGTGACCACACACTCCCCCCTTCCTCTGAAACACGAAGCCCAGGTACACTAACTCTTTCAACTACTGCACCGCCTCTCCCTTCTACTTCCACTCCCCTCCCTTATTCCTCCCACCTCCTTTTCTGAACACCATAACCTTAGACTTTTCCGCATTCAGCTCTAACCTCTTCTTATCCAGGTATCTTCTCAGCCTCTTCATCATCTCCTTTAAGGCCTCCTCGCTTCTTGCCAGCAACGCTATATCATCTGCATACGCTAGTGACCAAATTCTAACCCCTCCTATCCTGCCTCGCCCTACCACCCCGGCCTCCAGCTTACTTTCCATATCCGCAATTAAAATTGCAAAAAGCATTGGGCTAAGCGGACACCCTTGCCTTAACCCCCTATCCATCCAGAATCCCGCCGAAA